>JBBPSC010000643.1:0-15368 GCA_038093395.1 Baorangia bicolor
GCAGAATGGAAGAGAAGAGAAGCATACCATGCGTGATGCGCATGTTCATCAAATGGAAGAGAAGCATGTATGTAATAATAGCCGGCACGGAGATGAAGTGAAAGTGTGAACTCCGTGACAGTGTAAGTGGATCGTAGATCTGTGTGAAGAGTTGAGTGTCCATGCTGACTAAGCAGCAATTGCACGAAACAACTCAGTCCATGAAAAGTGTAAGTAGAGCGTTCACGATAAGATAGATGATTAGATCCTTGTGGATCACGTGACACGATAAGATAAGATAAGATCAGAAAAGTGCATATGTGAAGGGTGAAAAATGTAGACCCGTAACAACTTCCTTGCAGCGCTCACTAGCACTGGTGGGATGGTGAAAGTCAAGGAGCTGGTAACCTTAATCTCCTGTCTCAATGCTACACCCTTGGCGAGGTAATGATGCACGAATGATCAGCGAAGACAAGTGGAAACAATTGAGGTTTTCAGCTGTTTACACCTGCTTTTTATATTGTTACATGAGTGTGCACAGACCATGCAGTGCTACTGATAAGAAGTACATATATGGTAACTGATAATAAAGGTGTATGGAGAACAAAGCAAAAGTTGTGTGACAAGATATAAATATTGACATATGTAAATGAAGCGTGTTCTGATAGGGGCAGAGTCTAGACTCTGTCACCTGATCTTCCTATGGTCATGTGCTTTGGATCACGTGACAGTTGAAGGTTTTGCAATCACGTGCTGAGGCCATGTGACTGTCAAAAGGTTTGAAATGATGAAGTCCAAAGTAGTAGTGTAAAATAGTTAGAGTCTTTAGTGGTGCCCATAATAGGAGGACCTGCTCTTCTTTCTCAATGAGTTTGACTGAAATTGGCTTTTCCTATAGTATATGACAATGCTGCAGGCAACATGTCATCTTGACCATTCTCTTGGTCCAATCAATCTCAGGATTGTGGCATTTTAGCCAAGAATATCTAAGGATCAAAGCAATTTTGCCTAGGTCCATTACTTCAGCAATGACCTTTTCCTGGTGTCCTTGGAATTCAATCATAAGATCTATAGTGTGGGTGATGTGACCAGCAGAATTCTTTGTGCTATCAACATTAAATATGGGTATGGGGTTTTATAATGTGATCAAGTGCAGTTTTACTTTATTCGCCCAAGACTTGTCAATAAATATGGCATTGGCACCACTGTTCAAGAGTGCCTCAATCTTCATGAGATTTTTCTTTTGTGATAGGAGTGCTACCTGAATGTTCATGAGAATTTTATGAGCTGTCTTGTAGCTTCTGACAAATATTTCTTCAGGATTTTGTAAGTCATTGTCAATTTTTTTGTTATTTTTGTTAGAGGAATTAAGCCCAGATGTAATGCCCCTGGCAAGCTCAACCCTTTCAGGAAGAGGCCCCTCTGTTGGCAAATTTGTAATAGAAATAGAAGAAGGTGTAGCTTCTTGATCTGGCTCAGCTGAGATCTCATCTACCATGAGAACACTAAATCTATTAGAACTTACCAGGCCTTCATTACATCCTGTATTGTGACTCAGGTAGATCCTTTTCCCAATTTCTTGTTCTCCACAACTTCTACATCACAGAAGAACATATGTGCTTTGTCAAAGCTCATGCCCTGGATTGTTTATCCGGGGTCATGGCCCTTTCCTTTCTTATCAGTGCTTTTATCCTTATCCCAGGAGGTTGCCACATTGTGCATGGTTACACGTGTGTTTCAGCTGGTCCTTTTCTCACATGAGGGCCTATGCTTGCCCTCTAGCCACTTGCAGGATGGACAGAACACCTTCAGCCTTTTGTAATCCTTGGCATGGTGTCCTTCTTGCCCATAATTGTAGCAGGCATTGCTATTGGTTGCTTCAATGTCCATGGCATCAGGGTTTTTCTTGTTTTGACAGAATTGAGCCTGTCCCATGATAAAATTCAATGATTCTTGGGCCATTCCAACTATTTGAATCTCTGTGAGGTAATTGGCAATCATTGCTTTGCAATTACTGTTCTTGAAGATTTGAGTGATTATGCTCCCTTTTACACTTGACTCCAGCAGACTTATTGCATGAGTCAGATCAATTTGTGCCTGTTGGTTTAGGGCTTCAAATCTGATGATGAAATCATCTGTGGGAAGATTTCCTTGTTTTAAGTTCTTTATTTGGGTGCATGCCCAATCCTTTTGATTGATTGATCAGAAAAGACTTTCTATTTCCATTACCAATGTATTCCATTGATATTGTTGACCCATCATGAGCTGAACTTGTGTAAATGGGCCCACTTTAGGACCTTTAAATTGTGATAGTACTGCCACCATTGCGTTATATGATCCAGGTAGGATACTTTTGTTGTTAATGGTGAGCCAGGCCTGGATCTTGGCCCATCATTCTTCAAATTTTGCCTTAGATCCGTCATATTCTCTGGGGTCTGAAAATACTTCAATTTTCCAGCTTGCTCCAGATAGTGTTGGGCCTCTATCTCCTTGTCTTTGGAGAGCTTTTAGTTTGTTATTGAGCTTGTTATTTTCTTTTTCTCTTTGGATGAGTATTCTCACCAATTGATCCATGACTTGTTAAAGGTTGCTAAACTCCTGAATGATAGCATTGGCTTGTTGGTTTCATAATGAGCCATTGTCAAGAAAAATTTGTCAAATATTGTCAAGGGACATGTTTTATAGGTGAGAGAATAAAGGTGTAAAGGTAATTGCATAAAAGAACCCTTTAGTGAGGGTGGTACTTGGGTTTATGGAGAGAGATACAGGGACATAGAGTGATGCTAGAGTATTTGTTGTCATCAAGGGGTTTTCCTTCCTTGAGCCTTCTGATTGTATGTAAGGCCTTCTTTGGCTATTGTCTGGTGAGCTGTGCTAACTGCAACTGCTTAGTAATATGTGGAGCTTCCTCCAGCTGTTCTGATACTTTTCTTTTAAGCATAGAAGATCCCTTCTCCTTATTGTCACATTGTAGTTGTTCTGTGATGAGTTCCTATAAGAAACAATCTATATCTAATGGGACTCCTTGATATAAACAGACATTTGCCAGTGCTGATGTATCATCATTTGGATTGGTTGACCATTCTTTGTAAGGCTCTGCCTCTGAAGATTGGTATGATGGAAGCTCTGATGACTTCCTTTCTTTGTAAGCATTGAGGATGTCTAATGTAGTGGCAATGCAGATTGCTTCATTGATTTCCTCATCTAAGGTGAAGTGATAGTCTGAAGGCCTTAAGTTGGCTACTGAGATAGCTGAACCAACACTTGAGGGGGTTGCAAAATGTGGTGGACTATTCACATCCTGTAACCCTGCCGATTTCACTAGTGAGGGAGAGCTTACTGTCTGTTGTTCTTCTTGTTCTGCTGCCCAGGTGTCAATGCTGATAACTCCCAACAGATTTGGGATGTGCACTTCTTTATGTCTAGCACTGAGGCATCTAATGTCAACAACTAGTTGTTCTATGGTAATACTAGGCCAGTGAGAAAGAGTTCAGTGAAAATCAATTGGCACTGCTCTACTTGTGAGCTAGTGTTGCAATTCTTTGTAAAATGATGTACTTGTGAAGGATATGCTGTGAGAGATGTAAAAGTGCAAGGATGGGTGGATAAGAGTCTAATTCTAATGAAACAACCCAAAAGGCATAATATCCAAAGGTTACACTAAAACAGTTAGACTTAAAGAGGAAGTGGTGAGGAGGCTTAGAGATTACTTTGATCTTTTGGGAGAAAGACCAAGAGAACTAGATTGGAGTTCTCTGGCCATTGATTCAAGTCTTATATACTACATGGATGTGTACACCTGTGTACATCTAATCTACAATATAGGGGAGACATGCACATAAAACATGATGTAGTAGCATAGCATTACATAGCCATCGAATGGAAGAGAAAGCAGACATAATGTAGACATGAGGATGTGGCAGAATGGAAGAAGAAGCATAGGCATGTGTACAATACATGTAGAATGGAAATGAAGCCTGCACTGTGATGAGTGAAAAGATGAAGCAGTGCTAGGCATAAGGGGATCTTAGATCTGTTAAAAAGAGGTGTCCATTGCATGAAAAGTTCTAAGTCCAAAAGATAAGATGAGTGTTCATGATAGTTAGATGATTAGATCTTTGATAAGATCATGTGAGATGATAAGATAAGAAGATTAGATAAGATAAGGAGAGAAAATGTTAGATCCATAATAGGTGGTCCAAAACCTCATTCAAAGACTAGAGACTATGACAGTGGCATGTGTTGTATCCTTGACACCACCATTGAATTCTGTCATGCCATTCTGCTGATGGAGATTCTGTTCCCTCACCCACATATAGAAGTTGAGTGGGCAAAGACAGCTTGGAACTTAAGCTGCCAGTTCTATGGGACTAATACCAGATATAATCTGAATATTCTAAAGCTGGCCAGTGGTTTCTTTTTCTAGTATGACACAAACTACATACCATCCAAATCACAATGCAAGCTTCTAATCTGCATGGACAGTTCAAAAGCAAAGCACACTCAATTGTTGCAATGACATATGGGTTTGAATTGAGTCCCAGTTCCACTGCATGAGCATCAAACCAAAACCTCTTTACAGCACTCAAGTCCAGCTCAGCCTTTGTATTACATGTAAGTCCATTTACTCTAAGATGTGCTCAACTACACTCATTGCCCAACATCTAGGAATTCTGACCACCCACTGTTAGTATTTATAGAAATTGAGGAGTTTAGCAAGTTATTAACAAAATTTTGTTCAAAAACAAGACTGACGAAGGAATCAAGTGGCCCAAATATTATCAACCATTCCCTATTGTTGAATACGCCCTGGCACTTATGGTGGTAGCAGTTTTACAGTAATCACAAAATCATACTGATAATTATGAACTACTAGCAGGTTGAGTGTGCAATTGATGAATGGGTGTCTGGGTTGTGTGAATGGATCACATTCACTGAAGAAGCCTACATGCCTATTTACAATGCACACCTTAAGAACCTGGGGGTCTTTCACAAGAGTACCCAAATGCTAAACATTCTGCTGATGATTACTACAATTTTCTCCCTTTCTTCTCATCCCCCCTTTTTACTTCTTGTTGTATTGTTCATATGTGGCGTGGTCAGGCAGCTTCTATCTCTTCTGCCCTTCTCCTCATCCTCACTGACCTACCTAACTTCACTTTTATCCATCTATTACCTTGAGTTATCATCCTGGACTTATTCATTTCCTTGTCATCTCTTCCATGACAGCCTGTTTCCCCCACCTTCCACTATGTTCTTCTCTTTTCCTTTCCTTTTATGTAACTTGGTCTGTGTGCTCTTGAGTTTCTTATATAAATGTACTTCCCTCCATTTGTACTTCTCTATTCTTGATTTGCACAATACAAGCATAACCTCTTGAATCACCTTGGAAGCAGTCACTTTATCCCTCATCCCTAGTCTTTGATAAAAGTCCTGGAAACCCTAGGCAACTCTATTGAGCAGTATCTAAGTCTAGCCTCAATTGCCTTCATCCTTGTCCTAAGCATTCTCTACCCTTGGTCCTTCAATCCTTGCCTCACTCACTATCCTTGCAGCTCCCTAGATGTTGGTCTTCCTATGAGTATCGCCTAGGATAGTATCCTTATTGAGTGAGCCCTCTTGTGTACACTTTGCATAACAATGATCATGAGGCAGGTCTACAACAATGGAAAGTAAGTGAAATGATTATCCTTCATGCAATCACTTACTTATTGCAGATTGTACACTGATGTTCCAATCACTCAACCAGTGAACAGCATTACTATATTAGCTGTGGTAATTCAAGATGCAATCATCAAATTTGATCAGGAGCACAAGCAGTATACTAATGACATACAAAATGATGATGAAGCATCAATGGATGAAGCAGACATGGCTGTGGATGGCATTAGTATGCAGGACCCAGACTCACAGGATGATGCTGAAGAGGTAGGGGACAAGGAAACAGATGAGTAGTGGTGATATGGTGCATTGGGGCTACAGTTGGAATCAGATGAGAGTTTTGTTGTTACTGATAGACACATAGTATACCTGCTATAAGACACTATATTGTTCAATATAATGTTTGTAGACAATACCATGGCGTACTACAGTTGCCTACCAAAGATCTACCTTGAGTTGAAGCAACTACAGAGTGTTATAATATGAAAATAAGTCTATGGAGTCTACAGGTACTATATGTGCTACAAAGCTCTATGTCAAATTTTGTTTTTTCCTGATGTACTGGTGCCATTTCAGGTTCATGCCAATCTAGGGTCTACAACTACCCCACTGGCATCAATGTCCATTGGTGCCAGTGGTTCAGGCAGTGCTGCCAGTGAGTTGAAAGTGCCACAGGTTGCTGGTCCATTGGTTCCATTCAAGTTCCAGCATCGGAGAGTTTTTGCTTTTCAACCTACTAGAATTATTAGAGATTACCCCTGGATGTAGGTTATCACCATGTCTATGCACATTGTCGCATCCCTTGAATTTCTTGTTATGATTTGAAATAATCATTTTTTACTGTACATCCCAGCATCCATTTACAACTCTCATGTCCCTCCCTCCCATTCATTAATATATTTTTTCATGCATATGATCACTTACCATCTTGCATACTACTATGTCCTATCCTTCCTAGTCTTAGACTCTTAGGCAATGATGATCAATGCATTGTCCATGCATCAGTAAATTTACAAGTTGCTTTTGTAAGCTTTTTTGCAGCTTTTTCAGCTTTTACCCTACCTTTTGTGTCCATGCTTACAACCCAAAAAAAGTCAAAAAAGCAGATCTATCTACTTTTTCTCTCCCTTTCACAGCTTTTCCAGTAGTCACACACAGAAAAGGCAGAAAAAGCAAATCAAAAAGTAATAATTTCTGGTATACTACTATATGTAGTACATAGCTTTCAAAAAACATGACCAGCAGAATGAATGACTGACCATTTGTGCACATGTGGGGTTGCACAGGATCAGGTGACTGGTTGCATGGGGTGGGGCAGCAAATTGTATAGGGAGTGGGGGCAAACACTTGTGTGCCCATGAGCAGCATGTTTTTCTTTCTCATCGTCAGGGTCCTTTTGAAAAATGCTAATGGAGATATGAGGACCATACAGGAGAGTTGAAATGTGATGACTACACTTGGTATCACTATGCAAGGGTTGCTCTAGGGCATGCCAATCAAGAAGGGCATGGACATTGTCTATCATGTCTGAGACAACACCTCTTTGTCGTTTGGACCCTGTAGCAAGGGTTGTCATGAAAAGGTCACATTATATCCAATCTGATCAAGAGCATCACAGACAAAGAGCAGATGAGCATGGCACATGGCTTGCATGAGCGGGAGTGAGTGGGTTGCAGCTGTGCTGCTGGCAGCATGCCATTGGAGGTGTTTGGCAAATCGGAGTCTGGTGAATGGATTAGCATGTAGCGGGTGTGGCATGGTAGAGGTGTCCAACCCATGTTCTGGAGTGTGCATACACAATTGTAGTGGTGGTGGGGCATGTGCTGGGGTGTGCAGATCTATGATGGTGTGCAACCAGTCAGATAAAGCTCAGTTGCTGTTCACATATAGGTCATGGTGGGCTCACCTTTTTTTTTGTGGTGAGGTGCATATGTTGTGCACATAGTGTTGGCATGGGCCTGCCCTGAAGCCCTGAAGCCCTGGCCTCAGGCCCTATTTAGGCTAGGCCAAGCCAGGCCCACATATAGGGCTTCAGAGGGCCTAGGGCCTGGCTTGGGATTCACTCAGGCCCTGGCTTTTGTATATAATATAACATTATTGCTGGGTCCATTTCAGAAGTTGCTGAGGTGCATGTTACCACTGGCATCTTGTCAATTGAAGCATGTCTGGGCATCACCAGGGTTCAAGTGTATTCCTTTATATGTACATACATGCTGAGTCTAATCATAATAGATGTTATTGTACTTTATGTATAAAATTCTGATCTTGTCCAGGTTTTTGCCTTTTTTGGAGGAAGTTGAACCAAGGCCAGTCTTAGTAATCACCCAAATAAGGTATAACAGAACTGAGACTGAAAAAAAAACTGAACCTCATGTAAATGATATTTTACTCAAGCAACTGGTTGTGACCAGTCTTTTTACACATAACTGCGTGGGAACCATGCTTAGTAAAAGAGAATCGGGTTTTAGTACTAACTCCTGGCTTTATAATGACCCCTGAAACATGTAATTTGGCCCAGGGGCTGTTGAGATATGTCCATTATGCAACAACATATTATTGCACCTCTCAATATTGATATAGTATCAAAGTCAAGTCTGGCTATATAGAGTCAGGAAAAATAAGATAAAATCAGGAGGAATTATAGCAACTAGTTTTTTGTTCAGTCCTGGACTGAACTTTATCAGCAAACTAACTCTTTTTCTAACATATTGTTTGATTATAAAACTTTCAAGGCTGATTTATGAGCAGTATTTTTTTCACACTTTCTGTCCATCTCTAGCCAGGATGAGAATTAGTTTGCTGATATTTTAAATACTTGTTATACTTGTTAAAAGGAAATAGATGATTTGAGCTACATTTTGGAGCTTTTAGATGAATCAACTATAGAAGCACAATTGCAAGAGTTCTCAGGCTATAAATGATCATTTTGATCATTTGCATGTTTTCCTATGGTAGGCCCTGGCCTGAGATTTTTCCAGGCCCAGGCTTAGTCAAGCCAGGCCCTTACCAACACTACATGCACAGTTGGGGCAGGTTATGTGCACTGGTGGGGTGTGTGTGAATCTGTGATGGTGTGCAACCAGTCAGGTGAGGCCCAGTTGCCATTTGCATATGGGTCATGGTGGGCTCACCTTTTTTTTTGCAGTGGGGTGCATGTGTCATGCATAGTTGGGGTGGGTTGCATGTGCTGGTGGTGAGTATGTTGCCTCAGGAATGTGGCAGTCATGGGCTCACCTTTTTTTTTGCAATGGGGTGTGTGTGTGTGTGTGTGTGTGCACAGTGAGGGTGAGGAAGGGTGTGCAAAGGTGACTTAGAGGGTGAGGGCAAGGTGACAGTGTGCATGAGCACAGTGAGGGCAGGCAAATGTGCATGTCTGAGTGGAGGTGGGTGTTATGGTTTTTCCTCTTTACCGTTCTACTTATCCCATTACATCTCAACTTGTCACTCGCACGTGGCACAGTAGGTCGGCTTCCATCACTTCAGCTTCGTTAATCCTCACCAACCTCTCTGATATTATCATCACCTATTTGTTACCTTAGTTCCCCTACATGGACTTATCTTCCTCTGCAGTCGCCTCTCTTACAACGATGAGTGTTCCTAACTTCCATCTATTTCCATCTGTTTCCATTCCTTTAGTTAGCCTGGTCCGTGCACGCTTTCTTCACTATTTAAAGCCTATGCTGTACCACTTGTAGTTCCCTATTCTTGATCTACACTATACAAGCATACTTTCTTGAATCACCTGGAAGTTAAGCTTCCTCTCCTAAGTCCTTGTCCTTGTCCCTCAACATGACTTTGTGTCAACATTTCTCTCCTCGTCCAAGACCTAGCAACCCTAGGCACTCTCATCTAAGTCCCAGTGCCCCTGGACATCCTCGTCCATCTCTCTCTAGAGGCTCCCTCATCCCTTCTACCTTGTTATCCCTGAAGCTCTTCAGACATTGGTCTCTTTGTGAGCATTGCCTGTCGAGTATCATTGTTGAACAAGGTCCCTTTGGTATGCTTCGTGTAACAAAAGATCAAGAATCTCTGTGGTCCCACCTCCTCAGGTGAAGGACCTTTATCACAGTCACCACGAGTTGCTTCGGGTTATTCCGCAGCAACAACGAAGACAGCAATGTCAAAATTCCTGACATGGAAAACCTTGCCATCCCAGAGATCCCTGCCCCACCCAGCTTCAGACAACGTCGAGTCCTTGGACCCCCCAGGTTGTCAACACTACTAGCACCTCCACCCAAAACATCTACTCCCCCAGCATCCCCATCTCATCCCACCTCACCAACCATGTCCACCAGAGCTCCAGAGCTTAAGGCAGCCCTCCCAGCCGACTTTTCAGGCCAGTCCGACAATGCCCCCTGATGGATCAAGGCCATGAGGGCTTACTTCGCCCTCAATGCCTCCCTGTACACCACTGACGGTGATAAAATCATGACCATCCTCAACAAGATGAGCGCAGGAAGAGGCACCTCCTTTGCCAAGATGTGGTATGACAAGATGGCCAACTCAGCCACTCCCAACAATGAGAAGACCTTCAACTACTTTGCCTCCAACTTTGAGACCACCTTCTACCCATTCAACACCAAGTCCACAGTGTGCTTGAACCTCACTAAGCTCACCCAGAGATCCTCTTGCCTCCCTGATGGAACCACAGACAATGGTTTCCAACAGTACATCACCGACTTCCAGAACCTTGCCAGTAAAGCAGGAATCACTGATGAGGTCACCCTCACTGACCAATTTTTGATTGGACTAGACCAATGCCTCATCGCCATGATCCTTTCCATGTTCACCCCCTCTACCATGCTCTTCAAATGGATTGAGCAAGCCAAGATCTTCCACATGCAGAAGATGCACATCCTCGCCCTCAAGAAGGGTCACCTTTAACCCTCATTCTCTCCTCACCCTGCAAAGGACCCCAATGCCATGGATGTTGACGCTGTCACCATCACCAAACTTACTCCTGCTGATCAAGCTCAATGCATCAGAGACAAGCTTTGCTTCCATTGTCACAAACCTGGCCACAGCACCCTGAACTGCACCCAGTTCTCCTCCTTCTCAAAGACCCCTCGACGCTCCCAGAACATTCGCACCATGGAAACTTCCCCTCCCAAAGAAGAGACTCTTGCCCCACCCTGCTCCCACCTCGATGAGTATGTCAACTTGCTCAAAACCTCTGGCAGAGATGAAGGAGAAATCCTTGAGGTTCTCAAGACCTGCTATGAAGAACCATCCAAAGAAATCGCTTCAGTGTCCCTGGCACACATCCAGAAGACATGGGATTTTTAAGAAGGGAAGCTGCCTCAACATCTCCTTCCCTTACAATGAACCATGTACTTGTAGCACCAAAGAATGACAGAACCCTGCATCTTCCCATCTCGCTACAAGGAAAGAACCAAACTGTTGAAACCACCGCCCTTATTGACTCTGGTGCAACCGGAAACTTCATCAACCCCTGACTTTTATCCCCAGGGAACTTCAAGACCTCGCCACTCCCCAGCCCTATCATTGCCTATAATGTCGATGGAACCCCCAACCAGAAAGGAACCATTAAAAACAATGCCTTCGTCCCCATCTATTCCAACTTGTTCTTTGACACTAAAAGACTTATGGTAACCCACCTTAGTCGCCCCCAGATTATACTCAGAATGCCTTGGCTCCAGAAGTGGAACCCTCAGATCAACTGGAAGCACTTCATCCTCGATATTAATTCCATTACTCCTGAAGAACCCCTCTACCCCAACTGATTTGACCCCAACCCTGACCACGAAATTGCCACCCTGTTCACTCAAAGGTATCCCCAAAGGGTTGAGAGGTCTCTTCATGAGTATCCTCCCTCAAATGGAACCAATGAGGAACACATCAATAAGGTCACCATATCTACCCAACTCAACATCGCCGAAAAACCTAAGGAAGTATCCATTCCGGACTTCTGCAAAGACTATGCTGACGTGTTCTCTGAGGCCATGCACTCCCAACTTCCTCCACACTGATCCTTTGACCACACTATCAAACTCAGAGACACCTTCGCCCCCAAGGTGGCCAAGGTATATCCCCTTAACCCAGCTGAAAAGGAAGCTTGCAAAGCTTTCGTCAAAGAACATCTAAAAACCGGTCACATTGTTCCTTCCAAGTCTCCCCAGGTGTCTCCCTTCTTCTTTGTTCCTAAGAGCGATGGATCGCTTCGACCCTGCCAAGATTATCAGTATCTCAACTCCCACATTGTCCAAAATGCCTACCCCTTACCTCTCATACCTGAACTCATTGATAACATGAAGGATGCCACATACTTTACCAAGTTTGACATCCAATGGGGATACAACAACATTCGCATCAAGGAAGAAGACCAGTGGAAAGCCGCCTTCATCACCCCCCTCGGCCTTTTTGAACCCACAGTCATGTTCTTCAGCTTTTGCAATGCCCCCAGCACCTTCCAGGCCTTCATGAACCATAACTTTGCTGATATGATCGCTGAGTGCTGGCTCAAGATCTACATGGATGACATCGGCATTGCCACCACAGGGTCCCTTTCCCTCCACCATGAATGCACTTGTCACATTCTCCAACGTCTTCGGGAGCTCAAACTCTCCCTGAAGATCTCCAAATATGCCTTTGATGCCCCCACTATGGAGTACTTAGGCCTTATCATCAGACAAGGGCTCGTCCGTATGGACCCAAAGAAGCTCTCTGCCATTGCTGACTGGAAACCCCCTACCTCGGTCAAAGGAGTATGATCCTTCCTCGGTTTTGCCAACTTCTACTGAAAGTTCATTCCTAATTACTCCAACGTTGTCTCTCCTTTAACCTTCCTCACCCAAAAGGACGAGAAATGGGCTTGGACTCCCCTCCAGCAGAAAGCCTTTGATGTCCTTCGCAATATCTTTTGCACTGCCCCAATCCTTGCCATCCTTGATGTTGCCAAACTCTTTTTTGTCATGACGGATGCCTCCCTCCTTGCTGCTGGTGCAGTCCTCATGCAACTCAATCCAAACAGTGACAAGAAGTCCACAGCTTACTTCTCTAAAACCTTCTCCCTGGCGGAACGAAACTATGACATTTACAACAGAGAACTCCTTGCCGTCATCTATGCCCTTGATGAATGGAAACATTACCTCCAGGGTACCCCTCACCTGGTCACAATCATTACTGATCACAAAAACCTCTCCTATATCTGGGGGGACAAACTCTCTCATCATCAGGCCCGATGGGCCCTCTTCCTACAAGACTTTGACATTGTCTGGGCTGTTACCCCAGGTTCTCAAATGGGCCCTGCTGATGCCCTTTCTTGAAAAGATAATGTGGATACCTCCTCCAACAATACTGACTGTGCCATCCTCCCTGACCCGGTTGTTATCAATGCCCTTGACCTCACCCTTGCATGCCACATCAAATCCTCCACCACCTCCAACCCTTTTGTACTTAAAGCTCTGGCTGCCCTCGATGAGGGTTCTCCCCTCTTCACCCATGCTTCCCTGAACAATTGGACCTTCAACAACAGTCATCTTTACTTCAAAGGTCGCATGTATGTTCCTCCTACAGCTCGCTCTGCCCTCCTCCACTCCATCCACTCCTCACCACTTTCAGGTCACATGGGTATCTTCCACACTAAGTCCATCCTCGAATGCGACTTCTAGTGGCTGGGTCTCTCATCCTTTGTGAAACATTTCATCAATGGCTGTGCGATTTGCCAGCAGAACAAGGTGAACATCCATCCAACTGTTCCCCCTCTCTCTCCAATCCCCTCCTCCCACTCTCTTCCCTTCAAACAACTCTCCATTGACCTCATCACTGATCTCCCAATCTCCCACTCCCACGACTTTATTCTGGTCATAGTAGACCATGGCCTTACAAAGGGGGTAATTCTCACTCCTTGCTCCAAAACCATTGACGCCACTGGAGTAGCTCAAATCTTTTTTGATCATGTGTTCAAGAGATTCAGCCTCCATGAAACCCTTGTCTCTGACCAAGGCTCACAGTTTGCCTCCGCTTTCACACGAGAACTAGCCTGCCTCCTGAAATACAATGTCCACCTCTCTACCACCTATCATCCCCAGACAGATGGACAAACTGAACGAACCAATCAGGAATTAGAAACCTATCTTCAGATCTTTTGCACCAACAACCCCTCCTCCTGGACCTCTTCCCTTACTGCCACAGAATTCCACCACAACTCCACCCCTCACAGCTCCACCAAGAAATCCCCATTCTCCCTTCTCTATGGCTATGAACCTCGTTCCTACCCCCCCTTAGGAAAAGCCTTCCTCCCTGCTCTAGAAAATCACCTCTTCTCCCTTGATGAAGCTTGTAAGGAAGCCCTTGCAGCGCATGACTCTGCTTGCAAGGCAATGACCTCTAGATCAGTCCATCACTTTTTCCCCTGGAAAGTAGGTAACAAGGTGTGGTTAGAAGCCTCCCATCTCCGCCTTCACTACCCATCTAGGAAACTCGCACCCAAGCAACATGGCCCCTTTGAGATCACACAGGTACTATCCTCCCTCACCTACCGACTCCACCTCCCTCCCACATGGAAAATCCATGATGTTTTCCATGCCTCGCTACTCTCCCCTTATCGCTCCACCAAAACACATGGTCCCGCCTTCTCTTCTCCCCCTCCTGACATCATAGATAATGAAGAAGAATATGAAGTTGAGGCCATCATCTCCCACAAGGGCCCAGCTAACTGCCGCCGGTTCCTGACCGCATGGAAAGGTTACCCTTCATCCAAAAATACATGGAAACCAGCTTTGAATCTCCATCATTCTGCCGCTCTCCTTGCTGCCTATAAGAAACGACACCAGTTATAAAAGGGAAAACCCCAGAAAATGTTCTACCTCGGCCCTCCTCACATCTACCCAATCGACTCCTCCACCAACCCCACACTCAAAATTCTCCCTTTCCTCGTCATTTTTTTCTTCTTAGTTGTCAGTCTTTCCATCCATTGTGTCCGCTCCGTGTATTCCAGCCCCACTCTTCTCATCATCACTGCTGTCTTTTTCATCATCTTCCTCATTCACTTCATCTGCACCCTTACCTGAAAACGTTGTTTATGTTCTTCAACCTCATCCTTGCCCAACATGCAATCTCCCTCCTCAGATGCCACATCTTCTCAGCCCTCTCCTTCATTTGGTTTGTATTCTTCCTTATGTTCTCATTTGGTGTTGCCTTGTCTTTTGTCCAAATCTGGGCAAAACATGCTCTTCGCCGCTGTTTTAGACACTCCCACTCTTCTCCACACCATTGAAGAAGACGCCCTCTTTGAGGAGGACTACATATCTCAATCCCTCATTCACACTTTTCATGGTGTTGCTCACACCCAACATCTTTTGAACCTCTCTCAGAACCAAGACCTTGCCTTATGCACTTCTTTAACTGAAATTCCCTTCCATCTTCTCAGTGCACTATACAACCATGGCTTTTCCACTTTTATTACCTCTATTCCCCCAACTACCATTTACCCCACTTTCCATCATATTTTTCTCTCCCTTACACAAGAACAACGCGACAGTTACCTTGATCGCTGTTACATTTTTCCCTCTTTATCGATCTATTTACCTTGTTACATCTCGACTCGTCACTCGTACGTGGCGCGGTAGGTCGGCTTCCATCAGTTCTGCTTCACTAATCCTCGCCGACCCCTCCGATGTTATCATCACCTACTTGTTCCCTTAGTTCCCTTACATGGACTTATCTTCCTCCGCAGTCGCCTCTCTCATGACGACGAGTATTCCATC
>JBBPSC010000644.1:0-15347 GCA_038093395.1 Baorangia bicolor
CACTATCCTAACATTGCAGGTGACTAATACGAGCATACCTTCACCCATAGCATACATATATATTTCCACTTGGCTTACAAGCACCTCAGTCGTTTCCACCCATCTGGGCAGTGGCTGAGGTGAGTAACTTTTTACTTAGTTTTTATCTCTAGCTAATGTCTGTAGTTTGGGCAACTCCTGCCCTCTTTCTAGATTCTGTCAATACATCTAATGCTTTGGACTTCAATGTTTCAAACCTTTGACAGTCATGTGGCCCAAGCACATGATTGCCAAACCTTCGACTGTCACGTGATCCAAAGCACATGACCATGGGAAAGATCAGGTGACAGAGTCTAGACTCTGATCCTATCTGGAACACACTTCATTCACATACATCAATATTTATACCTCATCACACAACTTTTGCTTTATCCTGGGCTCACCCTTATCTACGGTTATCATATATGTACTTCTTATCAGTAGCACTGCTTGGTCTATGCACACATGTACCACAATATATAAGGCAGGGGTAAATGGCTGAAGTCTTCAGTCATTTCCACTTGTTTATCACTGGCCATTCGTGCATCATTATCTCTTTAAGGGGTTTAGCATTGAGGCAGGTAGACTAAGGTTCAGCTCCTTGACTTCACTTGTCCTGCCAGTGCTAGTGAGCGCTGCAAGGCACTAGTAACCTTGTGCACAATCGTCAGCCTGACACCTTAATTGGGAAGGGTTTGCAATACTCCTCATATTCTCCTCTTTACCTTTTGTTGTATCACTCATACTTGGCACAGTCAGTTGGCTTCTATCTCTTCCGCCCTTCTACTCATCCTTGCTGACCCCTTCGACTTTATATTTATCTCTTTGTTACCTTGACCATCCTATCTTGGACTTATTCTTCTTCTTGTTGTCTCTCTTATGATGGCCAGTTTCCCCCACCTTCCATCATGTTCTTCCTTGTTCTTTTCCTTTTAAATAACCTGGCCCATGCTTGGAGTAGCCCCTTATATAAACCTATCTCATACCATTTGTAGTTCTTTATTCTTGATCTGTGCAATACTAGTGTACATTCTTGAGTCACCTTGAGAGCTATTGCTCTACCCCTCACCCCCTGTCCTTGCACAAGCCCTAGATAACCCTAGGCCCCTCTGTTGAGCTCATCAGATAATCTCAATTGTCTTCATCCTTGTACTAAGTAGTCACAGCTCTTAGTTCCTTAGTCCTCACCTTCACTCACTATCCATTACGGGTCTAACATTTTTCCTCTTCATCTTATCTTTTTATCTTATCTTATCATGTCACATGATCTTATCAGATCTAATTGTCTAATTATCGTGAACGCTTATCTTATCTTTTGGACTTAGAACTTTTCGCACAATGGACACTCACTTCTACTAGATTTAAGATCCTCTTACATCTAGCACAGTTTCATCCTTTCATGCCTTCACCGTGCAGGCTAGTATTCCATTCTACATGCATTGTATGCATGCCATGCTTCTCATCTTCCATTCTGCCACATCCTCATGTGGTCCACATGTTATGCTTTTGTTCCATTCCATGGCTATGCTGCCACACCATGCGTTATGCACATGCACTCCTATATTGTAGATTAGTAGTAAACACAGACAAACCTTGTACTAGTATATAAACCCCAATGTAACACCCAGAGAACTCCAGTCTAGTTCTCTTGGTCTTTTCCCCAAAAGATCAGAGTAGCCTCCTTAGCTTTCCACCTTTCTCAAAGTTTAACTATTTTAGTGCAACCTTTGGACTTTCAGTTTTTTGGGTTGTTTCACTATCCTTGCAGCTTCTTAGACGTTGGTCTTTTTGTGAGCATTGCCTAGGGTAGTATCCTTGTTGAGCAAGTCTCCCCATGTACACTTCACATAATAGCTATTTGCTGTGGTTTACCTTATTGCTGGCCCATTTCTAAAGGCACTAACATGAAAATGAACATTCCTTGGGCTTGGACAGCAAATGGCTCTTCTGGCATATTACCATTGACCATCAATGTTATTAATGGTCAAACATTTGCATGATCCTCTGAGTATACCCATACTGTATAGCCTAATGACTTGTGTTGCCTGCCATATATGGGTCTCAAGTCAAGAGTTTGAGAGCTGGGCAATGCCATCACTATATACAAAAAGGGTACATGAAAGATACTCATAACAACCATTCAACTCCACTGCCTTGCTAACAAGTGCCAACTCAAAATCATTTGTTGGAAATACTTTGTAAGTATCTGAACTTTACTTTCCTACATAAACTAACATCATTTTAGTGCCTTAATTATTGTAAGTGAATTAGTTGTACCCTTGAAACTCTTAGTGTCCATTCTGGCCTAGTCATGGCCCTCTCTTGGAGTGGTACTCCATGGCTATAACACATTCTCCAAACTTTTCATAAGAACAGTGCAAGTGTTCATATTATCCTTTGCAAAATTGAAGAAGCAATCTCCAATGGCTACAAGCCTTGTGGGTCTGATTGAGATGAAGAAAATCTCGTGCTCCTTATTTATCATATTGATGATGCAAACATTCTCACTGCCCTCAGTCAATGTCTTTGTTTTTCCTCTGTTCACACAATTTATTATAACATGTTGAGCATTCAGACAATTGGACCAATCTCCTCTAATATCATTAAGAAGAAGTCCATCATTGGGTTGGATTGCATTATATACCTACTGACTACATTTAGGGTAGATACTTTAGGATAGGCTAAGTATAACTTATGTTGAGGATTAGAGGTAATGATATCAGCATGTATTATAGCCTAAACCATCTGTAGTATGATATCATAGATAAGAGATAAGGGTCTAGCCCTTAGGTTTGAGAACAAAGTTATGTGATTGGGTCTAGACCTTCTTATGGTCACATGATTGAAAGATGTGACTTGAAAAAAGAAAAAGATAGGATAAAGATAGTGTTATGTAATATATTTGCAATAGTATAGGTTTGTCTAGTCATGGAATGGAAAAGAAGTAATTTATGAGGCCCACATGAGGATATGGCAGAATGAAAGAAAAGAAGTAAGCCTGCATGGTGATGATGTGAAAAGATGAAACCATGCTAAATGAAGATGTAAGCACTAGGCTTGTATAGAAGGGTATGCATGTGTTGCATGAAAAGTTTCTAAGTCCAAAAGATAAGATAAGCATTCATAATAATTAGACAATTAGATCAGATAAGATAAGATAAAGAGATAAGATAAAGAGGAAAAATTTTAAACCTATAATAGGATTAATCTAAGGTCAAGGCTATTTTGAAATGGCCAGAACCCATAAGTGTCCAAGGAGTTAGGAGCTTTTTAGGTTTAGCCAACTTCTACAGAAGATTCATTAACTTAGGTCCTATTTGCAATGAGAAAACCAACTGAGCTGAGATCTCAGCTTCAGGTCCAATATACATACATATGACAAACCTGTAGGATAAGTATCATGCTGTAGAGACCTCTAGTCTTCTATGATTGTATACTCTTTCCCTACTTCATCTGGCAGACATGCTGCACCCCACCTTCAGGCAGTTGCAGTGGTTGCACACCTACCCTGTTCCCTTCTTGCACTGATGGGTGACTCTGGACTTGATGCAGAGGGTGCAGGGAACACTGTCCACCGACACTGGTATCACCTTGATGACCTTGACTGGGGCAGTCTTCTTTTTTGATGCCTTGGTGCCTTCCCCCTCATCACCACTAACCTCCAATGCAAGACTGATGGTTAGCATCCCCTCTCAAACTGAGACTGAACCCACATACCTTGCATGCAGACAATGCAACCGACTGAGCCATCAAGGAAGCATCCAACAATGCTGTACCTGCCTCAGACCTAGGAATTGTTATGAACCTGTACCAATTAAGGTGTAGGGCCGACAATTGTACACAAGGATAACTGCTTCCTTGCAGCGCTCACTAGCACTGGCAGGATGGTAAAAGTCAAGGAGCCATAAACCTTAATCTCCTCCCTCAATGCTACGGCCACAAAGGCTAATGATGCATGAATGGGCAGTGAAGACAAGTGGAGACGACTGAGGACTTCAGCTGTTTACACCTGCTTTATATATTGTTGTACAAGTGCACACAGACCAAGCAGTGCTACTGATAAGAAATACATATATGGTAACCGAAGATAAAGGTATACCAAGAATAAAGCAGAAGTTGTGTGATGTGGTATAAATATTGATGTATGTAAATGCAGTGTGTTCAAGATAGGGTTAGAGTCTAGACTCTGTCACCCGATCTTTCCCACAGTCACATGCTTTGGATCACGTGACAGTTGAAGATTTTGTAATCATGTGCTGAGGCCATGTGACTATCAAAAGGTTTGAAATGTTGAAGTCCAAAGTAGTAGTGAAACAACTCTCAAAGCTAGAAGCTCAGAGGTTGCACAGAGAGAAAGGCTAAGACTTGTACGAATGAAGAGGAATGAGGGAGTACTCCAACTGGGACCTCTTTGAGAGGAAAAGACCAGAAGAACTAAACTGGAGTTCTCTGGCGTTGCATTCAGGTTTTATATACTACAACAGGTATTTGTCCATGTATACGCTGTATCTACGATTGCAATGCATTGTCCACATGTATGGGAATGGAATGGAAGCATAGAAGCATAGCATGAGGCCAACACGCGGTGTGGCAGAATGGAAGAGAAGGGAAGCATAACATGCGTGATGCGCATGCACATCAAATGGAAGAGAAGCATACGTAATAATAGCCGGCACGGAGATGAAGTGAAAGAGTGAACTCCGTGACAGGGTAAGAGGATCTTAGATCTGTGTGAAGAGTGTCCTGCTGACTAAGCAGCTTTGCACTAGAAACGACTAAGTCCATGAATCGTAAGTAGAGCGTTCACGATAAGATAGATGATTAGATCCTTGTGGATCACGTGACGCGATAAGATAAGATAAGATCAGAAAAGTGCATATGTGAAGGGTGAAAAATGTAGACCCGTAACAAGTAGTGTATATAAGTAGCGTCTTTAGTGGTGTCCATAACAAGAATCACTGCCTCCCTCACTTTTTTGGCATCCATTGCTGTCCCTTGCATCAAGAACACCACTCGTCTTGCCATCTAGTCCATGCTCTGCATCTCAGCCTTTACAATCTTGGCAATGAGCCCAGGTTTGACCTCCATGTCAAGGTGTAGCTTGATAACCACCTCTTGTGTAGCCTCCAACTTGTCCTAAGACCAACAGACCAGGTTCATTAGTAGCAAGCAGAGCCCATAACCCATAGCAGACGTACCATGGCACAACCAAACCTCTTCACCCACCCATTAATCTCCTCCTTGTTATCGGGCATGCACTTCACCTTCCCTTTGAGAGCCTGTAAGGCTGCCTTGAAATGGATGGCTGCTTCAGCCTGATGGACTGTCCCTCACTCAGTCACCTGTCAGCACTGGTTAAAATGGCTGACAAATTATATCATGGTGATAATGGAAGGGAGAATGAATGGAGAATGACAACAACATGGACAAGCAACTTGACACATCCAGACCAGCAACCATTTAAAACTCTGCATTGTCCCAAATCATGTGACTGACTGGAAACAGTCAGTATTCAAGTATTCTATGGAGGCAGAGACCTCTGGTCTTCTATGGTTGTATATCCTTTTCCTACTATTATCCACATATCCTCTCCATCTTTGCTCAACAACCTCCCTTAGTCCAGGACCAACTCTACATAGTCTGCTCAGTTGGTCCACTATCAGTCTTCAGCCTTAGTCATAGTCCAGTCAGTCTATCTTCATTTTTGCTCAAACTTATGTACCTTATCCTCATTCTTATTACCTACTCACCATTACCTTCTTCCCTTCAATCTTACATAAGGTTACCATTGTTCTACCACTGCCCTTGCTATTACTCATATTTAGAGTTTCTTTATTCTACCTCTGACAGTCCTGGGAAATGCCTAGATAATAAAGTAATATAGTAATATCTTCTAATAGTAGTTTTCCACACTTGTATGTGAAATGCATGAATGAACGAATGCTCTCCTCACTGTCTCCTACCACTGATCATACCATACCGACTACCCCCTGCCCTGGACTATTGTGCCTGGACCACCTTTTTTCCCCTTCAGTGTTACAGGTCTAACATTTTCTCCCTTATCTTATCTTTTGATTTTATCTTATTGTGTCATGTGATCTTATCAGATCATCTCATCTAACTATTGTGAATGCTTTATCTAATCTTTTGGACTTAGACACTTTTTTGCACAACAGATACATACCCTTCTACATGAGCCTAGTGCTCAACTTTTCACCTAGCACAGTTTCACTTCTTTCACATCATCACCATGCAAGCTAACTTCTCTTCCATTCTACATACATTATACGCATGCCATGCTTCTTCTTCCATTCTACCACATCCTCATGTGTGCATCATGTTCTACTTCTCTTCCATCATATGGCTATGCAAACCTATGCTGCCACACCATGCTTTATGCACATGTTCTCCTATATTGTAGATTAGTCATTCACAGGTGTACACACCCCATATAGTATATAAGCTTGAAACTAGCAGCCAGAGAACTCCAATCTAGAAAGAATATTGCATTGGATTGGTGTTGCAGTCCATTGATTTTCTGTTGTTGGAACTCTGAAGCTATCTCTATCCTATTACTCAATTTCTACCACAGTCTGAAAGTGTTGTGAACCATATCAATTAAGGCATAAGTCCAATGATTGTTCACTTGTATGCAACCACCTTACAGCACACACTAGCACTGGCAAGACTATAAAGGTAAAGGAGCTGCTAACTTAGTTAAAGTCCCTGAATACTAAACCCCACTAAGGAGGTAGTGATGCACCAATAGGCAGCCAATGACAAATGGAAACAATTGAGGACTTTAGCCATTTATGCCTGCTTTATATATTGTACAACTATGCACACAGACCAAGCTATGTTACATGATAAGAGATCTATATAAGGTAACTGATGATAAGAGTGTGACCAAAACAAAGCAAAAGTTATGTTGTGACCTATAGATAGTGATGATGTATAATGAAGTGCATTCCAGATAGGGGCAAAGTCTAGACTCTGTCACCTGATCTTTCCCATGGTCACATGCTTTGGGTTATATAACAGTCAAAGGTTTTGTAATCATGTGCTGAGGCCATGTGACTATCAAAAGGTTTAAAAGTTGAAGTCCAAAGTGGTAGAGAATAAGTATAGTGTCTTTAGTGGTGTCCATAATAGAAAGGTGGTGCATGCCAAGACATCATCTTCAATAAGAAAACCATGGGCCTTCAATTTATTCATAAATTTTGTGAACAGAAACTAGTTCACATTCACCAAGCTCATCAAATACAGGCCATAATCAATGTCATCAATGATAACTGCAAAGGAGGAAAAATGTCAGAAAGGTGATAGAATGATTGCCTGTCACCATGAGGCATGTTATCCTGTTAGTTGTGTTTCATTTTCACTAATGATGATTTTGAAGACTTTCACAAGGCACAAAGAATTTGCATTGCAGAATTGTTGTTGAGATCCTGAGAAGTAGGATACCATTTATAAGACTATTGACAGACTTAGTGTCAAAGGTGTGAGTAGTGACAAAACTGATTGTCCTCCTGCTTCAAAGCCAAAGATCCTATAGTGTCTTGAGCTTCCTTGAATCAATTCTAGAATTTTCCATTTATTCCAGTCTGTGGAGACCTATGAAGCAGTCCTCAGAATGGAAAATATGCTGGAACAAATTGGTAATTCATTGTTGAAGCACCATTGGAAGGCAGGAAGAAAAAAAATAAAAATGACCTCTATTATCTAAAAGGTTTTTCCAAAGCCTACATCATCTATGCATAGGACTGATTCACACTAAAAAGCCCTCTACAATATTCTATATATATATTCCAACCAACTGATACAATTGCAGCCTCAATATTTTTCAAGGATTTCTCTCTAAAGCTAGTCATTTTTCATCCACATTTCTTGAGGGGAATTGATACTGGCTTGTTTGAAAGATCCCACTTAAAGTACAAGTAGAGGAAAGAGAAGGCAACAGAAATGTGCTTATCTAATACCCAGGGCCAACTAAGCTTTGTTGTGATATGAAAAATGAGTGATTTGTCAAAAAGATAGACTCAAGCATTAGGCTTGGATAAAGATGTGTGGGCAAGAGATCATTAGGATTGAATATGGACATAGTGCAATGAAATAGCAGGCAAATCACTATTCTTCCCAATGATTAGGTCAAGGAAGATAATAATGCCATCAATAGGCTTAAAAAGAATATGAACCATGTAAAGATTCTTACTAGTTTATATTTACATCAAACAATTTTGTGGTCTATCTTTCATATAATAGATTGTGATACCCCTTTTGAATATAGCTTGTAGTAATGTTATGCACTATTGGAAAACAAAATAGTGTACAAAAGTTTGTCATTAGTGAATCAAGGTCCAATTGCACAACCACTAAAAAACCACAATTGGATCAGACATTTCAAAAAGTCCAGTCTAGTTTAGTTGCATACTTTTGAAAAATGTAAAAGACCAGTGTAGGACAGTTGAAACTGGTATACAGCCAACCCACCTATCTATCATAGGTTTTACCTATTTTCCCTCAGTTTATTTATCCATATTTGATTTTGATTTCAATATTTAATATATTGAGTCAAATAATATATGGATTATATCCAATCTGCTAAATTATATATTTATTTACAGATATGGAAGTCTGCATGGTTTTCAAAACTTTACCTTGTCCTATATGAATCTCCCCTTGAAATAGCTTCTAAAGAATATTAACAATCCAAAAAAGATGAAGGTCACATTGGATATTATTGATCTATTAAATCCTTAGTAGAGAATTTGATGATGGACTCTCTTTTAAGTGGAATCAAAACTCAGAGCAGTTTCCATAAGAGATAGGCCAATGATTTTTAAAGATGTCTGATCATGGGAGCTTGCTTATCATGCAAAGTTTCTCCCATATTTCCATCATGATGCTAAACCTATCTCATTTCATTTTTAGTTGTTAAAAGCTAGGCCCTGTTGTTTATAAAGAATAGTAAAATCAACCATGACAAAATATATTCCTTTATAAAAAACCTTACAAGCTCAGATTAACCTTGCTTAAAAATTTTTGACAAGGTTTATTAAAGGCAATTCATTTGAATTTAGGGAATTTAATGTACATGGTGAAATAACCAAATAAGGCAATAGCTATGCATAATAGTGAACAAGCAAAACTATGGGATTGTGCAGATATACAGTGGATTGTAGATTTTTGTGAAGTGAGTGTTCATTGTGTGAGAAATAACTATGTATGAAAGATTAAATTAGAGTATTCACAGTAGTGAGATAATGAAATCTAATAAGATGATGAGATACAATAAGATAAAATGAAAAGATAAGATAAAAGAGAAAATATTAGACCTATAACATATAGGAGTAAAACGAGTTGCTTGAGCCCATATTAAATTTTTATGATAAGTATTATGAGGTCCTTTATGATGCCTAAAACAACCCTAAAAGGCACTAGCCCCTAAGGTTGCACTAAAACACTTAAACTTGTAGAGAAAAAAAGAGGAGGCAAGAAGTCTATTCAAATCTAAACCTTTTGAGGGGAAAAGATCAAGAGAACTAAACTGGAGTTCTCTGGCCATCTATAAACACCTAAGACACAGCCAAAAATGTCCATCTAACAAATTAGATACTTACCCATTAATATAGCCTGAGTTAATAATTTTGTTTGTCTTGCAAATTGATAAGTGGATTTTGAAAATTTTCATGGATATGTATGCATTTACTATCTCAGAACATATGGAGCATGGGTTCACCTAAAATAGGCTAACCTTGTTCAAAAGGCAATAAAGGGTCATTAGATTTGAAACAATAGCCAGAATATGCATACAGTATAATATGAATACAAATTGGAAAATTTATTTGGGGTATCATAATTGTACATACTTGTAACATATTTGAGATAAAGTTTATATCTGTTGGGTATACAACCCTTGGCTTGGAGGGCATATCATAAGGCAAACATATTTAAAAAACCGCCAAGAGAATGATTTATGTACAAATTCAAAGATTGATTAACAATATGGACAAAGAACATATTAGGAGTCCACTTGGTGGGTTGTTCAGTGGTCCTCTGAGGATGCCACAGGTGGCTACCTTACTTAGAGGAGTAAGGTACCTGCATAATTCATAAACTTGGAATTTGAATATTATGCACATTGGACTTACCAGACTAGGAATAGCAATGTTCTTCTGGGTAGAGAGCATTGAGTGGGTCCTGGTAGTCAAACCTTGGAACCGTTGGTTATTGTACCAGTTGCATGGAAGGCCTAGGATTGGATTCAGCATATGTCTTGAATTCTATTGCCACTTCTTTGAGAAATTCCCTGGGATTTTCAATATGAGTCCACAATTGCTTTTATGATGGATGAATTTGATAGTGGGATCATAGGTGGCAAGCAATGATAGGGTCAGAAAGGAAATATACCCAACCAGTCCTATGTTATAGTATTTCCTATGAATTTACTTCACTAGTGAACACAACAGATAAAATGATTTCTTGAACAGGATTTGTTTCCTTATATTAGAAAGCTTGGAACTTGGAGATGTTACTGGGAGGACATTTTTGCCAAGAGTCAACATAAACCCTATGACCATATTATACTTGCCATGGAGAGTGTAAATTTACTATTACATTAATGGCTATCCATCTCATTCATGATTCTGGTTTCTACTTCCATTTCTGCTTTTAATTAATCTTCTAATTCTCTTACTCCTTTCCATCATTTCCCAAGTGCTCCAAAGTGATTCATTAGTAATATTTATGGATACCATTTGCAATGTTGGAGATGAACCTAGGAAAGCTTCTGCTTATCCTACCCATATCTTGACCATAGTCTATTATTATCTTGCCATTGTTGGGATACTGTAAGACCTACAGGCAAGCATTTCCATAGAGGTTTAATCCCATAGTGCTAGATTAACCCCGTTGGCACTAATATTGATATTCAAGCTTAGTGGTTAGAGCATTTAGTATACATTTGGAAGGTTGCTGGTTCAATTCCAACTCTGGTTATATTTTCTAATAGTTATGATTATTGACAAAGGATATATCACATACAAATTTAAAAAGCTGCATACTGCAGCCTGTGCTCTTTATGCCCATAACCACCACACCAGTTATAACCAAATTGCAAGTTAGTATTTTTTTCTTAATTTCTGTATATCTTTAATATTTTATCAATTACTACCATATCTAGAATCTATGGATCATGGGCCATCTAATAGACATTCAATAGTTTTTTAACAAGGTAACATATGATTTCATAACAGGAGAATTAAACTGTGTCCAGGCAAGAGATCACAAAGCAGAGCATAAATCCAAGAATGTTACCAACCACCTTAAAAAACTCCTTTCTGGATAGAACACTCATAATAAGATTTTTATTCCAAGCTCCAGAAAAAAGAAGCTTTTTCTTTATATGTTATTCATTGCATCCTCAATTTCATAGATTACCAAGGGCAGAAGATTTTTGAGCTAAAACCTGAGTGTAGAAACATCATGCTCATAGAGCTATATGAATGGGAAAAAAGTAAATCAAACTCACTTACCAATCAAATAGTAGAGCAAGATCCTCTAATCATGCTGGTTGGAATAGGAAAAATAAGCTTTAATATCCTACTTTTATCACCTTTCATTTTTACTTGAACTTGGGTTCAAAAATTTTTAGAACACCTCTGGTTCCAATTTGGAATAGAATAGAAGCTTTCTGACCTTTGACCATCCCAGGATTCCCCCCCACATTCTCATTCCTTTGCCTCCACTATTTTATACTTTATACTTGCTAATATATACATATATATACAATATTTAAAAGTTTTATATTGAATTTTGCTGTGAACTTCTTCATCCTCACATGAATCCTTATGGCACTGATGATTGAAAAAACCCACATCCTTCACCAAATAAAAAAGCAAGACCTCTATCAAACTCAATGTCTTGCCAGAGTAGTAGATCACCATCTTAAGACTGAAAATGCTCTGCCACTCAAGATCTGTGATATTAGTCAATCTCTAAAAGAACATGTAGGTGACTTAAAATGATGCATGAGAAAAAGGGTGGCCCAGGAGATTGTGATTGCATAGTGATGTTCTCCATATTTTCTTCTTCCAATACAACTATTTATGAAATAAGCTATATTTCCCTATAACATTTTATTCTTTGGTTGGATCAGAGCCTGGTTCTAGGTGTTGGCTTTATATATAATATCCAGATGGTGGAATTAAACAGAAAGACCCTTTAAAACAAGTGAAAGGATGTTTTTAATGAGTTTAGATCCTCAAATTGCACTGCTGGTACTTAACCCTTACCCTCTCCATGATTGGTGCAATTGGTCTTAATCTTGCATATGCCAATGTTATAGACATTGCCCCCAATTTTCTCTTCCTTAAGCTGATTCAAATTCCAATTCCATTAATATTAACAGTATCATTCAATGAGAGCAATGCCTATTTAAATAATTTTAAAGTGACAGTAATTGAACACAATGCTTATTTGAGTAACTTAGATTGCTAATAATTAAAAGCAATGTCTTTGTTGTAAGGATTAACCATCTCAATGTCTTGAATGAAGAGGAATTTGCAATACAAGCAAAAGTAATATGTAGACTGTTACCTAAAAGTAATAGTTATAGCTTGTTTCCCCTGATTGTGTTCACCAATGAAAGCAATATCTATTTGTATAACTTATAGTGAATGCAGTTGAAAGAAGTGTCTTTATTTATAATGAAACCTTATACAAGTGAAAACAATAGTAATAGTCCATTGCTTTCAATTGCTCTCACTACTGAAAGCAATGCCTATTCAAGTGATTTAAAGTGAAAGCAGATCCAAGAGCAATGCTCATTTAAGTGACTTAGAGTAAAAATAATGTATAAATCATTACCTAGAAATAATAGCGATAGTAGTAGCTTATTGCTTTCAATTGCTTTCACCACTGAAAGCAATGCCTTCATTATCATGAAATTTTTATAGATTATTGATAAATATCATTTTATACAAAATGAGTTACAATTTAAGCAATAACAATAATATTATTGTGAATCCATACCAATTAAGACATTGGACCAACAATTGTTTACAAGGTCACTAACCACATTGCAGTGCTCACTAGCACTAGCAGGACAGTGAAGTCAAGAAGTTGCTTTCTTATTCCTACTCCCTGAATACTACAGCCAGTTAAGGCTATTGATGCACCAATGGGCAATGTAAGACAAGTGGAAACGACTGAGGACCTCAGCTGTTTACACCTGCTTTATATATTGTTACAAGTAAGTGCATAGACCATGCTGTGCTACAGATAAGGAGTACATATATGGTAATCAAAGATAAAGGTGTGACTAGGCAAATATAAAAGTTGTGTCAAGTGATATAAATATTGACTATGTGTAATGAAGCATGTTCTGGATAGGGCAGAGTCTAGACTCTGTCACCTGATCTTTCCCATGGTCACATGCTTTGGATCACATAACAATTGAAGATTTTGTAATCCTGTGCTGAGGCCACATGACTATCAAAAGGTTTGAAAGTTTTGAAGTCCAAAATAGTAGGTGAGTATAAAAATATAGTGTCTTTAGTGGTGTCCATAACAAATATATAGATATCTAAAAGAAATTGAAAGCAATGGACTATTGCTATTGTTCATTACTTTTTGATGTTTATACACTTTTATTTTTACTCATATTGCAACTCCACTGAATTTGAAATAGTTTATGGAACCCTTCTATTGCTGAAAATGTGCATAAGAAAAGATAGGCTTTCATATAGTTGGAAAAGGAAAGCTTGGGAGCTACTATATACTACCCATTTTATAAGACTGGATAAGAAGGGCAACAATCAACCCACCCATGTCTGACAGTACCTAGCTAACAATTCACCTTTTTTGGAGGAAGGATTTTTTAAATTATTTTTGTAAAACATCTGCCAGGAATTTTACGAAACAACCCACCTTTCCTGAATACTGTCAAATTAATTAGTACATAGGTCCACTATCCAGACTCCAAAATAATCAAACTCTTGAAGATTGTTGAGATCAACAAAGGACTTATATAGCAATCTGCAGGGATTCAATTTGGCAAGGTATTGAGCCTAGTGCCATCATAAGCTTGTTTTTTCTTCAGAAATCTAAGTACACTTATCTTGCCAAAAATTTCAACTAGTACCACTATTTCAGATACCTGAGTTGTGGAAACTGCCAAAAATATCAACATTTTCATCTAGGCAACAACTAACTTTTTATTTACTAACAACCCCTTTGAACTACATGCTGAAAGTTCCCCTATTGAAAATGTGGCTGCCATTACTCAGATTTTAGAGACCAGGTTTCACACTACTACATATCAAACAGCTATCACAAAGAATTTTAAGAGCAAGGTAACTAAGAAATATGACATTATTCATTTTCTCTGTTTGGCAGAGTTTTTTTTATGTGGGTGGAAGAGACCAAAAAAGGAAAGCACTATGACCTTTCATGAGTTCAGCAGGTTAGTGATGAATAAGCTACTTTATTTCTGCTGCTAATTATTCAAATACTTTCTTCTAATACTTTTTCTGGCAGCCATACACAGATGGCATACAGGCGTTAAGCTTAATATGAAAGGCATTTCCAAAAGGATCCTTGTCAATGCTCTACATAAGTGTTGGATGAAGCAGAATAAGTGCTCACATCTTTCTAGGATAAATTTGTTCTAATACAGCTATCAAGGATCACTTAGTTGATTGGTGTTTAAGTTCTCCAACCCCTAATACCCTCAAAGCACAAGTGCCACACAATAGCCACACAGCATCTTCCTATGTATTGAAGATCATTTCTTTTTTGAAGGAAAAAGTCACAAATGACATTCTTTGACTATAGAATGTAATTATTTCACTGAATCACTGAATTTTGTTGATATACAAAAGCCAGCTTCTATACCAGCAGCATCCATTCCCTATAGAATGCACTGTAGTGGACATCAGCTGGTGCAGTCTGAAATACACATTGGCTGATATGGATATATAATGGCTTATGTGAATAATAGGTAGGGACTCAAGGTTATCTCATTATATAGGCTATGTGGATACTGAAATAGTTTATCTCTGTCCTGGAGATCTTTTGTGAGTCATGCCTATTATTACTTATTATAACCCATCTTATTTTACAAAATCATGTCACCTGATCAATAAAATATAATATATACTTCCATAGTTGATTTCTCTTGTGGCAGCAAATTTTTTAATCTAGATTCCATGTACTTGACAAAATTCTCAAGATTTGTCAATGTGACTACTGGCAACTTCATCACAAACAACTATCACCATGGAACTCTTGAAACCCTGTGGCTGGTTATATTTTAACAACCTCAAATC
>JBBPSC010000645.1:0-15303 GCA_038093395.1 Baorangia bicolor
TCGGAGGGGTCGGCGAGGATTAGTGAAGCAGAAGTGATGGAAGCCGACCTACCGCGCCACGTACGAGTGACGAGTCGAGATGTAACAAGGTAAATAGATCGATAAAGAGGGAAAAACATAACAGCTGCCTTACTGCTGTGTGAGCTTCTTGCTCTGCGGCCCACTTGTCTATGTCTATTACCTCCAAAGGATCGGGAACTCTAGCTTCTCTGTGCTATAAGCCCAACTAACGGATGTCAGCAATATATCGTTCAAGGGTGACCAATGGCCAGTTAGCGAGGGTATGGTGAAAGTCAATCGGCACTGCTCCAATTACTTCGTGAGTGAGTGACCAATTCTTGAACTTGAAAGATGCACTTGTGACGGTAGTGTCGAGAGGTGTGCAAGGATGAGAAAAGAGTAGTCTAGTTCTTATAAAACAACCCTCAAAGCTTGAAGCTCAAAGGTTGCACACAGAGGAAAGGCTAAGATGCTAAGAGTAAAGAGGAAGTGGAGAGTACTACAACTGGAACCCTTTAAGGGGAAAAGACCAGAAGAACTAGACTGGAGTTCTCTGGCGTTGCATTGGGGATTTATATACTACAACAGTGTTTACCAGTATTGACACTGTATCTACGATGTGAAATGCTTTGTCCACATGTATGGGAATGGAATGGAAGCATAGAAGCATAACATGAGGCCAACACGCTGTATGGCAGAATGAAAGAGAAGAGAAGCTTACACTGTGTGATGGGCATGTACATCAAATGGAAGAGAAGCATGAAGTAATAATAGCCAGCATGGTAATGAAGTGAAAGATGTGAATACTGTGACAGTGTAAGTGGATCGTAGATCCGTGTGAAAGGGTTAAATGTCCAGACTGACTAAGCAGTCATTGCACGAAAAGATTCTAAGTCCATGGAATGTAAGTAAGCATTCATGATAAGATAGACGATTAGATCCTTAGGGATCACGTGACGCGATAAGATAAGATAAGAAAGCAAAATGTGAAGGGGAAAAATGTAGACCCGTAATAAAGGGGATCGTAGATCCAGTAGAAGGAGTGTCCATTGCACGAAAAGTTCTAAGTCCAAAAGATAAGATAAGCGTTCACAATAGTTAGATGATTAGATCTGATAAGATCATGTGACACGATAAGATAAGATAAAAAGATAAGATGAAGAGGAAAAATGTTAAGCCCATAACACAATGTATGGTGGGATTATAACAACATTTGCATCAAGAAAGAAGACCAATGGAAGGCCACCTTCATCACCCCCCTTGGTCTCTTTAAACCCACCATCATGTTCCTCAGATTTTGCAACACCCTAGGCACCTTCCAGGCATTTATGAACCATAATTTCGCTGACATAATTGTGGAATGCTGGCTTAAAATTTACATGGACAACATTGGTATCGCAACCACTGGCTCTTTCTCTCTCCACCACAAACGAACTCGATGTGTTCTCCAATGCCTTCGAGAACTCAAGCTCTTTTTGAAGATCTTGAAGTGTGCCTTTGATACTCCAACTATGGAATACCTAGGCCTCATCATCAGCCAAGGTCTTGTCTGCATGGATCCCAAAAAGCTTGCCGCCATTGCAGATTGAAAACCTCCCACCTCTGTGAAAGGTATCTGCTCCTTCCTCAGCTTTGCAAACTTCTATTGGAAGTTTAAACCTTCTCTTCCACTGAACGAAACTATGACATCTATGACTGAGAGCTCCTTACTGTTATCTACATCCTTGACAAGTGGAAACACTACCTCCAGGGTACCCCCCACCCTGTCACTATCATTACTGACCACAAAAACCTCTCCTATATTCTTGACCCTTGAAAGTTATCTTGCCATCAAGCCCATTGGGCTTTGTTCCTCCAAGACTTTGACATTGTCTGGGCTGTTACCCCAGGTTCTCAGATGGGCCCTGCTGATGCCCTCTCATAAAAGGATGATGTCGATACCTCCTTCAACAATGCAGACTCTGTCATCCTTCCTGACCCAGTTATTATTAATGTCCTCGACCTCACCCTTGCATGCCACATCAAGTCCTCCACTACCTCGGACCCCTTTGTACTTAAAGCTCTTGCTTCCCTTGATGAAGAATCTCCCCTCTTCACCTGCGCCTCCCTCAATGACTGGACCTTTGATAATGGTCACCTCTATTTCAAGGAGTGTATGTATGTCCCTCCCACAGCTCACTCTGCCCTCCTTCACTCCATCCACTTCTCGCCTCTTTCAGGTCACATGGGGATCTTCCACACTAAGTCAATTCTCGAGCATGACTTCTGGTGGCCTGGCCTCTTCTCCTTTGTCAAGCATTTCATCGATGGCTGCACTATTTGCCAGCAAAACAAGGTCAATACACACCTAACTATTCCTCTGCTCTTCCCGATCCCCTCCTCCTCCTCCCTTCCATTTAAACAGCTCTCTGTAGACCTCATTACCTTCCTTCCTTCCTCTAACTTCCATGACTCTATTCTGGTCATAGTAGACCATGGCCTTACAAAGAGGGTAATTCTCACTCCTTGCTCCAAAACCATTGATGCTGTAGGAGTCGCATAAATCTTTTTTGACCAAGTGTTCAAAAGATTTGGCCTTCATGAAACTCTCATGTCAGATCATGGCCCCCAGTTCACCTCCGCATTTGCCAGAGAGCTTGCCTGCCTCCTTAAATATGATGTTCACCTTTCCACTGCCTATCATTCCCAGACTGACAGGCAGACAGAATGAACCAATCAAAAGCTGAAAACTTATCTCCAAATCTTCTATGCCAACAACCCCTCCTTCTGGGCCTCCTTCCTTACCGCTGCCGAATTCCACCACAACTTTTCCCCCCACAGCTCCACTAAGAAATCACCATTCTCCCTCCTCTACAGTTATGAACCTCGTTCCTACCCCCCTCTAGGAAAGACCTTCCTCCCTGTTCTTGAAAACCATCTCTCGTCTCTCGATGATGCCTGAAAAGAAGCCCTTGCTGCACATGACTCCACACACAAGGCAATGACCTCCTGATCAGTCTGTCATTTCTCCCCCTGGAAAGTTGGTAACAAGGTGTGGTTAGAAGCATCTCATCTCCACCTTCATTATCCATCTAGGAAGTTGGCACCCAAACAACATGGTCCCTTCAAAATCACACAGGTCCTATCCCCCCTTACATACCGACTCTGCCTTCCACCCACATAGAAAATCCACAATATCTTCCATGCTTCTCTTCTTTCCCCTTATCGATCTACCAAAACCCACGGCCCAGCCTTTTCCTTTCCTCCTCCTGATGTCATAGATAACAAGGAAGAATATAAAGTCAAAGCCATCATTTCTCGCAAGGGTCCTGCCAACTGCCAACTGTTCCTGACCACATGGAAAGGTTACCCCTCATCAGAGAACACCTGGAAACCTGCCTCCAATCTCCATCACTCTACCACTTTACTTGCAGCTTATAAAAAACAACACCAACTATAAAACTCCCAAATGTTTTACATTGGCCCTCCTTACCTCTATCCCATCAACACCACCTCCACAAACCCTACATTACAAATTCTCCCCTTTCTCATCTTCTTTTTCCTCCTTGCCTTAGGTCTATCCATTTATTGTATCCGTTCTCAGTACTCTAGCCCCACTCTTCTCATCATCACCCTTGTCTTTTTCTTCATCTCCCTCATTTACTTTTTTTGCACCCTAAACTAGTTTATGTTCTTCAACCTCCTCCTAGCCCAACATGTCATCTCTCTCCTTGGATACCACCTTGTCTCAGCCCTCTCGTTTGTCTGGTTCATCTTCTCCATTATGTTCTTGTTCCATCTTTCCTTCTTTTCTGCCTGAATCTGGGCAAAACATGCTCTTCGCCACTGTTCTAGATACCCCCGCCCTTTTTCATGCCGTTGAAGAGAACCCACTCTTTGAAGAGGACTATATTTCCCAATCTCTTATTCAAGCATTTCACAGTGTTGCACATATGCAACACTTTCTAAATATTGCTCAGAACCAAGATCTTGCTTTATGTAGCTCTTTGGCAGAAGTTCCGTTTCACATTCTCAGTGCACTTTATGACCATGGCTTCTCAACCTTTATTTCTTCCATTTCCCCTTTGTTTATCTACCCCACCTTTGTTATGCTTTTTCCCCTTTATCGTTCTATCTATCTTGTTACTTTTTGACTTGTCACTCGCACGTGGTGCAGTAGGTCGGCTTCCATCTCTTCTGCTTCACTAATCCTCACCGACCCCTCCAATATTATCATCACCTATTTGTTACCTTAGTTCCCTTACATGGACTTATCCTCCTCCACAGTCACCTCTCTCATGACGACGAGTATTCCATCTGTTTCCATTTACTTTAGTTAGCCTGGTCTGTGCGCGTGTTCCTCTTTTATTTAAGACCCATACTATATCACTTGTAAGGCCCTATTTTTGATCTACGCAAATACAAGCATACCTTCTTGAATCACCTGGAAGTCTCACTTTCTCTCTTTGTCCTTGTCCTTGTCCCTCAGCGTGACTTATAGTTGACACTTCCCTCCTCATCCAAGACCTAGTAACCCTAGGCACTCTAGTCCAAGTCCCAGCGCTCCTGGGTATCCACACCAGTCTCTCTAAGGAGACCCCCTCGTCCCTTGTACCTTGTTATCCCTGAAGCTCTTCAGATGTCAGTCTTCTCGTGAGTATCACCTGTCAAGTATCTTGTTGAACAAGGCCCCTTTGGTATGCTTCGCGTAACAACCTTCCATCGCATCTTCCTTTCTCTTATCCTTGAACAATGAGACAGTTATCTAGACCACTTAGACAGTTTTTCCTCCAACAGAACCCCCACACCAATCAAAGCTCCTGTCTCCTTCCTTGCTTCTCGCCTCTCCTCCCCTCCACCAAAGTCACCCTCTGCTGCTGCCGAAGACGATGATGACGTCATCCCCATCCCTCAGTTGGAACCTCAGGTCTACAAACCTCCTCACAGATGTTGCATCTTATCCTCCCCCACTTGAGTCATTCCTCCATCCTCCTGACTTCCTATGGCCTCTGTGATCCCCTCCACTGAGTGTTTCCATTGTTTTAACTGAGGACATCTTCAAAAGGATTGTCCTACATACTCCTGCCTCCATTGCCACCAAGTCTTCCCTGGACATCTCGCTTGCGATTGTCTTACCATCCAATATGGAGCTTGCTTTAATTGGGGACATTCCAACCAATTCTGTCCCCATTGTAACTGTGGAGTCTATTCTCAGGTAGGATACGTGGCAAATGACTGCCCTTTTGATCATCTATTCTCCTCTCAGCAGCACACTATCTATGGTGGACCATCTATCGCCAGCACTTAAACATCGGAGACGGAGGTTATTAGCTATCGAGCCAGGAGCTTAATGGTACAAGAGGGGTAATGTTACAATTTTTCTCCTCTTTCCTTCTATCTACCTTGTCACCTCCTGAACAGTCACTTATATGTGGTGAGGCAAGTCAGCTTCTATCTCTTGTGCTTCACTCATCCTCGCCAATTTGCCTGACATTTGTATCACCTACCTCTTACCTTAGCCTTTCCCTTTCTTGGACTTATCCTCCTCCACAGTTGTCTCTCTTATGATGACAAGTTTCTCCAGCCTTTCATCATCTTCTATTACTCTTTAGTCAGCCTGGTCTGTGCACACATTGTTTTACTATTTATACCAGACATTTTCTTTGTATTTCCTCATTCTTGATCTGCACAATACAAGCATACTATCTTGAGTCACACAGAAGTATAGCTTCCCTCTTAGTCCCTTGCCCTCATCCCTAAGTGTGACACATCATCAATGCTTACCTCCTCATCCAAGAGACCTCGAAACCCAAGGCATACTTCATCACAAGTCCCAGAGCCCCTAGGCAACCTCGCCAGGCTTAACCAGTAGCCTCCTCATCTTTATACCTCATTATCCTTGCAGCTTAGCAGATGTTGGTCTCTTCATGAGTATCGCCTGCTAAGTATCCTTGTTGAACAAGCCTTTTTGTACACTTCACATAACACTTGCACTCATGTACTTGGTGGGGCATGCATGTGATAACCATTTGTACACAGGGAGTGACCTCATGCTGCCAGTGGGATGGGGGGTGCTAATTACCTAGAGTGTGCATGGTTTGTGGTGATTGTTTGCACAAGGGGTGGGGGCAACCATTTGTGCATAGGGGCAGCTGATTGTGCACACATGGGGGCTCACCAACTACAATGTTTTGATAGAAATTGGATTTCTGGGGCAGATAGAAGAAGGATGATCAAGATCAGCAAGGGAGATGTGGTGGTGGATGGGACTTATTTTTTTTTTCTTCCTTGGAAGTGCTGAAGCACTAACATGCTGGATGTGCAGCATGCGTGGTATGCTAGGTCAGTTGAACCAGCCCTAAAGTAGCACATGATGTTACGGTTTTTCCTCTTCATCATTCCACTTATCTCATTACTTCTCGACTTGTCACTCGCACGTGGCGCAGTAGGTCAGCTTCCATCACTTCTGCTTCACTAATCCTCGCCAACCCCTCCAATATTATCATCACCTATTTGTTACCTTAGTTCCCTTACATGGACTTATCCTCCTCCGCAGTCGCCTCTCTTACGATGACAAGTGTTCCTAGCTTCCATCTGTTTCCATTCCTTTAGTCAGCCTGGTCTGTGCGCACATTCCCCACTATTTAAAACCTATGCTGTATCACTTGTAATTCCCTATTCTTGATCTGCGCTATACAAGCATACCTTCTTGAATCACTCGGAAGTCAAGCTTCCTCCCTAAGTTCTTATCCTTGTCCCTAAGCATGACTTCTTGTCGATGCTTCCCTCCTTGTCCAAGACCTAGTAACCCTAGGCACCCTCGTCCCAAGCCCCAGTGCCCCTAGGCATCCTTGTTAATTCCCTTAGGAATTCCCTCACCCCTGTGTCTCATTATCCCTGAAGCTCGTTAGATGTCAGTCTCCTTGTGAGCATCACCTGACTGAGTATTCTTGTTGAATGAGACTGCTTTGGTACACTTCACGTAACACATGATGGGCTGAACTTCACTCAATTTTTTCATCATGCCTGCCATTTTCATTCCAACTGTCATCTCTGTCATTGCTATTGTCATTAGTCCCAATGACATCTGTTCAAGTTGGTGTGCACCCTCATCATTTGAGCTTGTGTGCTCACTAGTACAATCACCCACCACCAGCATGGCTATATGCCCAATTGCACACCCCACTCATGCACCCTACCAGCATGACCACTTCCAGGTGAGATCACCACCCCATTCCTTGCTGCTTGTGCACTAACACACCCCACAACCACCACCATCTTGTTTGTGTTGCAAACTGTACCAATTAAGGCATAGGCTTGATAATTGTTCACAAGGAGAGCTGACCACCTTGCAGTGCTCACTAGCACTGGCAGGACAAGAGTCAAGGAGCCACTAACTTAGTACTACTTTCTGAACCCTACAGCCTGTAAAGGCTAATGATGGGTCAATGGACAGTGTAATACAAGTGGAAACAGCTGAGAACTTCAGCTGTTTACACCTGCTTTATATATTGCTACAAAATGTGCATGGACCATGCTATGCTACAGATAAGAAGTCTTAATATGGTAACTGGAGATAAAGGTGTGAGGAACTAAAGTCAAAAGTTGTCTTGTGAATTATAAATATTGATGTAGATAAATGAACATGTTCTGGTTAGGATTAGGGCCTAGACCCTAGTCACCTGACTTTCCCATGGTCATGTGCTTTGGATCATGTGACAGTTGAAGATCTCTCAGTCATGTGCTCAGGCCATGTGATCTGCGAAAGGTTTGAAAGTTGAAGTCCAAAGTTGAAAAGTGTTTGAAGGTAAAAGTGGTGTCCATAACACTACCTCCTCTTTATGACTCGTATTCCAGATGAGTTGCAGTGTATTTAGTATTAATATCTTCATCATAGTGTTTGAATAGAGAAGAAAAGTTCTTGATGGAGATGCTGTGGAGTTTATGTGGAGTAGAGGGATTTGCGAGGTGAAAATCAGTAATTACATCTTTTGCATGTTTTTGTAAATTATCTGCTGATTCCCAGGTTCTATCTGTTTTATCCCAACCCTTCCAATGTACAAGGTATTCCAGCTTACGTCTTTTCATTTATGACATAACAGTGTAATCCACCTCATAAAACTCATAGCCTTCTTCATCTACCTGAATTGCATCCAATCTGATTGTGGGTTAAATGGGTAGAGGTTCTTGGTATGGCTTTACCCGAGATACATTGACCATATCATGTATGTTGATGGTCTTAGGTAAATGAAGTTTGACCGCATTGGAAAGAACCTTTAAGATTTCATAAGATCTAATCCATTTTTGGGTCAACTTCTTGGCTGTGTATGAAAGTTTGAGGTTGTCTGTGAAAAGCTAGACCTTGTCTCCTGCTTCATACTCCAGGGCATCTGACCTTCTTTTGTCGGCCTGTGACATCGTTCTTTCTCTAGTGGCTTCCAGAGCCTATTGTACCTCTTGATGGGCTTTGGCACATTCCTTTCCAAATTCGCCCACAAAAAACTTAATGCTTTCTTCAAAGCCTAGTCATGGAAAGTAGTTACATGTGATGGCGAATGGAATGGTTCTAGTTGCCATGAAAAGGGAATTGTTATGATGGAATTGTGCCATCTTGATCCATGAAGCCCATGTGTCTTGTTTCTTCATGATAAATATGCAAAGATACTGTTCGAGTTCACAGTTAACTTGTTCAGTTTGCCCATTGGTTTGGGGATGATAGGCAGTTGACACCTTTTGCATAATGTCCAAGAGTTTACATAATTCTATGGTAAAGTCCAATACAAACTACAGTCCTTGGTCCAAAACTATCATAAAAGGGAGGCCATGGTTGCACCAAATATTGTCTCTGAATAAGATAGCTAAGTCCTTCGATAAACATGTCTTAAGGCATGGTATAAAGATAACTTCTTTTGAGAAGTGGTCTACTATAACACAAATAGAATCATATGATAAGAATAAAGGAAGTCCTATAATAAAGTCTATAGATAGATCTTTTCAAGGGTATTTGGCTCCAGGCAGTGGCATAAGTTTACCGGCCAGTGCCTTTTGCTTACCCTTCATGAGAGTGCACACTGCACAGTGGTCTACATAATTTTTAATGTCCTTTGTGACACCAGGCCACATAAAGTATTGTGTGAGAAGATGTAATATCTGAGCTTGTCTGGAATATCTTCCAATAAGAGAATCATGACAAATATTTAAAAGTTTGTTGTTTTTGTTAATAAATACAGCTTGTTCCAAATCGAAGGAGAAGTTTGGAACATCTGAAATATTTTTGGTTTCTTTTTATATTTTTTCATAGAAGGCAGAAGAAATTGAAAGATTGTTGATAAAAATAAATAGTGGTAGTACTGTAATGTTCATGTTGTGGTCCATGACTGCATCACCATGGTCTGGTTGTCAGAATAAGGCATCAGCACAGCCATTAGAGGCCCCAGGTTTGTAAACCATAACATAATTAAATTCTTGTAGCACTACATGCCATCTAGCTTGATGTTGTGATAACATCTGCAATATTTTCCAGAACCCAAGATTTTTGTGATCTGTCCAGATCTCAAATTTCTCTTGTCCTATAAGATAATGCTCCACTCCTTAAGAGTGCAGATTACCACTAGAAGTTATTTGTCATAAATAGAATAATTATGTTTCTGTGCATTAAAAAAATGTGAAATGAAAGCGCAGGGATATCAAAGTCCATCTTTACATAATACAGAGAGTACAGCACCTATGGCAATATCACTAGTGTCTATTTCTACATGCATGTCCATATCCCTATTGGGATAAGCAAAAAGGGGAGCTTGGGTAAATTGTTTTTTAAGTTTTTTGAAAGCTTCTTGTTGAGTAGGACCCCATTTGAAGGGAACATCTTTCTTGGTAAGATCATTCAAGGGTCTAGCAATGTTGGCAAAGCCTTCTATGAATTTTCTGTAATAATTACAGAGTCCAAGAAATGCTTGGAGTTGCTTGATGTGAGTTGAAACCGGCTAATCTAGTATTCCAGCAACTTTTTTCTCTTGCATCTTGACCCTCTCTTTAGATACTACCATATCCAAGAAGTCTACTTTCTCTTTTGAGAAGAAACATTTCTCAGGTTTGGCATAAAGATCATTTTTCTAAAGCCTGAGCAATACTTCTTTTACTATTGCTTCATGCTCTTTAGGGATCTTGTCCTTGGTAAAGACCATAACATTGTCTATGTAAATAATTACAAAGGCATATACGTCATTAAATATATCATTCATCATTTGTTGGAAGGTAAGAGGGAAGTTAGTCATCCTAAGGATAGCATCCAGCATGTAAGAGGTCTGGTGGAGTAAGAAGGGAACATAAAACTCCACAATAAGAAGTACAATGTGGGTAGGATAAAGTTTTCCTAATCCAGTCAATGTCTAAATTGTGACATATAAGCCAGCTGTAGCCAATAAACATAGCATGAGAGCCTAGGCTTATAACATAAGCTTTAACTATCTTACTGTGTCCATTGATTGAAATAATTATTTCTACTTTGTTTTTTATTCTACCTATAGATCCATTAGATCTATCAGCGTGTTTTATGGGAAATGATGAATGAAGAGGAATAAGAGGAATGGAATGCATACTACAAAAGCAAAAGTCAATAAAAGTGTTTGTGGCATTAGAATCTAAAAGTGCTGATAATTCAACTTCATGTCATTGATTCTCCTTTTTGAATGTAACCTTGGTGTGAAGAGACATTTCACCTCTCATGGCCAAGGTTCCACAAAGTTCCTTTTGTTGGGGGATTTTATAATTTAGATAAGTATTTTTTATTTGCTTAAAAAGAGAATTAAGCATGCTATTATTTACTTCCAGCACCATGCTCTCACTAGAAGAGATTGCTCTTTCAGAAGGGGAAATCAAATATATATTATGAAGAACACTAGACAAATCAGAAATAGGAAAGTTGGCTTCTGTACAAGCTGTAAGCTCACTAATACAACTACTAGAGTGAGAAAAAGAAGATAAAGGTTCTGGAGACAAGTATTTTAAATTATTTAGACCACAAAAATCCCCAGCTTCTACAGTCATTGTCCTTTTAAAGCTGTGGCAGTATGTTATTTAGCCTCAACCTCTATCCTATCCCACCAATAGGCCTTAGCCTCTTCAGTGATGTAGGTTGCATTGTGGGATTGTGTGGCTACTGGGGGAGTAGGGAGAGGGCAGGCCTGGTAGGCCACCAGAAATTGTTCTTGGTTGTACGAATATTGTTGATGACCTCAGGACTATGTATAAAAAGGGGCTCAAATGAGCAGGGGAAGCAGAAGTAAAGGAGTTCTCCTTTAAACCTAGAGTCCAGCTATATCCCCTTAATACTGGGGGCCACATGTAACAATGAAGAGGGTTGTCTGAAGATGAGGAGTGTGATTTAAGGCAAGTGATGTAGTCAAGTTCTAATGTTGATGACCTCAAATTAAACAATGACTTGGGTCAAATCATACTAGACTTGCTTTTAGAGACAAAATGTTGATGGGGAAAACCAATGAGAGAACTTGACTGAAGTTCTCTGGTGATGCTCATTCAGATTATATACCTACTGACTATGTTTAGGGCAGGTACTTTATGGTAGGCTAAAGTTAACTTCAGTTGAGGAATTAAAGACAAATGATATCAGCGTGCATCATAGTCTAGATTGTTAGTATTATGATGTCATAGATAAGAGATAAGGGTCTAGCCCTGGAATCAAGAAAGAGACCATGTGATTAGGCCTAGACCTTCTCATGGTCACATGATTGAAAGGGGTAGAAGTCACATGACTTGGAAAAGTAAAATGAAAATGAAAATGATAAGATAAGATAGTGTCATGTGATATGTCATGTGATGTGTTTGCAACAAATATGGGGCTGGAGCCCAATGTTGTGAGATTTGTATCTGGGGGGCTGACTGCTCTGGGTATGTGGAATATGGGGACACTTGAAGTGATCCTGCACCTATTGGATTTTCATATTCATATTGTGGAACATACATGCTGGTGTTGTAGTCCTAGACTTCCATGAGATGCATCTTGGGTCTTGGGATGTGCTTGTTTGGATTGGTTTCACAGTCAGGCCAAATATCACCAACTTTATGGCAACTGAAACATGTGCAAGTGTCCAGCCACCTTTGGACCTGTACTCCACCAATTTCCATGGGCGCACCCCTCTCTGGTTGTGTATTTATGCATTCGATACTTAGGTGAATGGTTGGTATTGAAAAAGTGCTATTCATGAAGGATACTGAGGTCTTTGTGCTACAAGTAACGGTTCTGGTGTAGATACAGGAAAGGATGTTATGAGTAGAATATGGGTGGGCAAAAAGCCGAAGGCTTTTTTGGTTCAATGCTGGACCCGGGACTGTCTGGCAAAGTGAGCTGTGTTCCTTGAAATGTAGGAGCAGGCGATGCAGCATGTGAGTGAAGCCCAGACATTAAAAGTCACAACTTACTATCTAACGGATGGGAGTATGTAGTGGTGGAAATCATCAAGGAGACGGGGGTGTTGTTGTAAGAAAGGGGTGAGGATGAGAGCGTGGTGTCTGAGGTAGATTGTGAATGATTTGCTCAACCACTGGCTAATGGTTTTAATGACATTAAAAGAGACTCCTTTTAATAAATAGTATAGAGTACCACCGATCCTGAGACTATGTCCTTTGAGGTCAGGCATTTTGGGGTGAGTCTTTTTAATGGATTTGATGTGCTTGATGACCTCTTTTTTGGAAGAGGTCTGAGACTGCCAGTTGGGTGTTTCCATGTGAAGAAGTGGTGGTGAGGTTGGGCGGGATTGATGCAGAAATGGTTGTCTAGGGTGGTTTTAGGGTCTGTAATTGAGTTGTGCTCATGAGGCGCATAGTGAGTGTTTTCACCTTCCAGGGCTGCTTTGGTACATGGTAGGGAGAAGGTCATTATGGGTAGACCTTCATGATTGTACATGAATTTGACACTGGCACAAGAGATGTGTTTAGTGTTGTTGAATTTTGAAATGGCAGGAACTGTAAATTCACCTAATTGCACAATACAGTAGAAGGATGTTGTAATGCATGCGAAAATGGTGGCATCACGGGGGTCATTTACATTCATGGATTGGTGGAATTTTTCGAGTAATTCAGCTGTGAAAGGAGCACATTTGGTATATTTGGATGACGAAGGTGCAAGTTTGTTTGCACCTTCAAGGATGGCTTTGTACTCTAGTTCTTTTATATTCCATTCCAATCCATGTGGGATGTGCCATGCTCTAAGTGCAGTGGCATAGTTTGCTATGGTAGATCCAGAGTGAGCACCAGCACAGCTGGAAAGGAAAGCTGCTAGGAGATTGGATGATACAGGGGCTCAGTGATGATCAGATATGTCATGTACATCGCAGTAGATGTGGAAGGTGAGGAGTCCTGTGCTGTATAGTTTTTTGGTTGAGTCTGCCCATGATGCTCCTATGACATGCAAGATGCAGTCGAGGGTGTTATCTGATAGCAGTACGGATCTGTTGGGGTTTATCTCATTGGACTGCAGCAATTCGCAAGAGGGAATCCATAGGAGGAGACGTTGGCATTTGAGGCAATGTGGGCAGAGGGGGGAAGGGGTAGGGGTGAGATCATGTTTGTACAGACATGATTTCAGGAGTGCATGTTCCAATGAATGTGAGGGAAGGGGTTTGTTGAATCACATTGGGTGGGGATTAATGGTTGTGGAGGATATAACAAATAGCAGTGTTGTCTTCTCATTGGAGGAGGGCTGCTCTGTCCCTTGCTTCCTGCTTGGGGTGAAGGTGGTTAAGGAATTTGGTTGTGGTGGTGGGGGGCAGTGCCATTGGTGATGGTGTGTAGTTCCTGAAAAAACCCAAAAGACTATAAGTCCCAAGGTCGCATTAAAACAGTTAGACTTGTAGAGGAAAGTGAAAGAGGAGTGAGGCTACTCTGATCTTGTGGGGAAAAGACCAAGAGAACTAGACTAGAGTTCTCTGGCCATTGCATTGGAGTTTATATACTACATGGATGTGTACACCTGTGTACATCTAATCTACGATATAGGAGAACATGTGCATAAGGCATGGTGTGACAGCATAGCCATGGAATGGAATAGAAGCGAGATATGAGGACCACATGAGGATGTGGCAGAATGGAAGATAAGAAGCATGGCATGCGTACAACACATGTAGAATGGAAACGAAGACTAGCCTGCACAGTGATGAGATGAAAGGGTGAAACCGTGCTAGGTGTAAGGGGATTATAGATCCAGTAGAAGGAGTGTCCATTGCGCAAAAAGTTCTAAGTCCAAAAGATAAGATAAGCGTTCACGATAGTTAGATGATTAGATCTGATAAGATCACGTGATGCAATAAGATAAGATAAAAGATAAGATGAAGAGGGAAAAATATTAGACCCGTAACAGTTTCCAGGGGTGAAGTGGGTCAGAGAAGTTGATGAGGTATTTTGTAAGATGCTGAGGGATGGGAAAATGAGGGAGGAGGAGGTTGGGATCACTGTAGATTCCTCTAGAGGGTTCATCAGCTGGGTTGTTCTCACTTGGAATGAAGTGAGCAATGATGCTGAGTAGAGGGCGGGATTCACATGCCATGAAAGAGTGGATGCGTTTGAAGACATTGGTGATGATGTTGTTCCAGTGCTGTCCAACTCTCCAGCTTTCGACAATACTGGTGTTGTTGCCATATATGAGGGTGTGTTGTTTGAAGATGTTGAGGTGAGCAAGGGAGAGGACAAGGAACTCAAAACTGATGGCTTTGGCCCAGGTGATGTCTTGTTTGCCACCTTGCTCTTGCCAGCCTGGAATGAGCCTCCAGGCTCGCCAATACGTGCCAATGATGATGCCAATTCCAATATCAGAGCTAGCATCTGAGAATGCTGCGGGGTTGTTGTAGATAGGGGGGGGATGATGGGTTTGGTGATGATGCCAGATGAGAGTTTATGTAGCCACTAGTCGAAGTCTTGTGCCATGGCTTTATCTGGTCTGTGAGGGAGGAAAGGCTTCTTCTGACAGATGGCAAGCATGTGCTTGAGGCCTGTGAGGTATGCTTGGCCTGCTGGAATGAGTGAGGCAGTGTGAAGTAATTTACTGTAGAGCTTTTGGATGTGTTTGAGGCAGTGTGCTGATTACATGTTCCACTTGTGTATAGTTGAAATGTACTTTTTTGTTTTGTTAGGGCTCAGGGATACATGGCAATCACACAGATTCCAGATGAAACCTATGTACAGTGACCTTCAAAACTGTTGCAATGTTTAACCTTGATGTGGTGTGCTTCACACACCACAATCACCTGTGGGAAATTCACTTAGCTTTGATGGAGCCAAACAGAGTATGAATGCTTGGCTACAAATTGGTCC
>JBBPSC010000646.1:0-15298 GCA_038093395.1 Baorangia bicolor
GCGTACTCTGGCAGCCGTGGTGGAGGTTTTGGAGCGGTGAACGAGCTTCACCGCGACCTCCATATCCTTGACTTTGCCAGAGGAAGACTTTGGACGGCAGAGCCATACACTACCCCAGTTTCCAAAACCGATCTGAAGCGAATAGGGTGAGCAGGATGGAAGAAATTATGGAAGAGCATACTTCTTTGACAAACTGAAGACGTTCAGCAAGAAGATGGTCAGAGAGCGAGAAGACGTCTGATACTTCTGAGGGCGGGTCCATGATGGTCGTCGATGTCTGGGACGTCTGAGAGGATACTAGAAAGGCTGGAAGAGTCAACTACAAGTACAGAGCGAAGATATAAGAGAGAGTTAAGACTGGACGACACCACACCAAGACGCGAATCGGCTTGCTCTGAGCCTACTCGCAGCGACTTAATGTCACTCCTCAACTCAACCCCTGGTTCATTATTTCGAACAAGGAACAAACATTGGTAAACAACGCGTACAGACCGTGGGAAAGACGCGTACCTGTCACACCTGTCACGAGCACGAGGATACCACGCCGATCACACGTTGCCTTCCATTCGAGATGGTTCTTCGCAGTCGAACGTAAGCAGGACAGTCCACACTCAATCGGACATGTGAACGAAGCTGCTTCTTATTGAGAACCGAATGTTTTTTCATTGGGAAGAACTTCCTCGACGGAGGACTTGCTTAAATATTTGACACTACAAGACAAGCACCAGCTACTTACTATGTCGGCCGAAAAAAAATGCAGTGTGAAAACAGCCGACTACGGCCACATGTCACCAAACTTATCTCTTTCCCCTCCACCATTCAGTACAGGGCCGTACATATGGCACCACTTGCGCAAGCTCTTCAGGTCTCGTTTCAATCCAAAAGTGATGACGATACCTTCCATTACCGTTGCGAGCTTGATCCTAGTTGGGCCGTTGTAGCGTGAGCAAGTTTTCCTCGACCATTGATTCGGATGGACTTACTTCAAAGTGGTATTCAGTATCCCGCAAGGAGGTAGGGATTTTTGGATCTTATAACCTCTTTGACCGAGTATGGTTGGAATGCCTCAGGCTACTCCTTGGGCGTCATCGTTGAAGCCTGCATCCAGCACCAGTCCGGTTCCTCTCATGTAGATCCTATCTTCGTCAGCGCACACTTCCTTCGCGCCACCAACGCCGGGATCGGCGAAGTACGGGTGAAACTGCTTAAATCTGGCAAGACTTTCACCAATATTCTTGCAGAACTCGTGCAACAGGTCGGTGGTGCATTCGTGTGGCTTTGTGTGGCCTCTCCTTCGTCACCCTCAATTGATGTATCTCGGACATCAAGGGGACTACGAAAATAACTGCTCATCTCCTCTTTGGTGATCTGTCTCCGTCGCAACCTGGCCAAGGACAAAGAGTTTTGGCGCCACCATCTCCTTATGCACGCCGTGTGCCGCTGTATTCGCACCCGAGCACAGTGACTTATGATGCGGTCAGACCGCCGTGGGCGAGAAAGATGGAGACTCAGATGTCTGTTGACGCCGTCTTGTTGAGCCATAATGATCCAAGCAGTGCAGCGAGAACGACGGCCGAATCAGTTGGAGGAGGGGGCGTTGAGTGGGGTGCATGGTGCGAGCTGACTCATAAGGACGATAAGCTCACAACGTCATCCATGCCATTCTTTTGTGATTCCTTCGTCAACTTGCCAAATCTGCTCCCGAAAAATGAGCCGGGCAGCGTGGGGGGGAAGAGAAGGTTAGCATCCTCTCAAGTACAGACGACATATTGATTGAAATATTCCTTATAGTTGGTTCCCTACCATCACCATGACAATAGAGTTCAAGGCCAGGGTACCATCATCCGACAAATATTCAGCTCGCACGGTTGGTTTGTACAGCGAATCACGGTTCCAGACTGACCCAGAAGGACGCCACAACGCGAGGGTAGAAGTTTGGACAGCACCTTTTGAAATTGGTCAAGGAGACGTCGCTAAAGGATGGAGGGATCATCAATATTGCATTGCCGTAGCTGACCAGATGGCGTTGATGCTGCCCGTAGAGCTGAACATACGGCAAGGAATCAAAGATTCTGCGAGGCTTTGAATTGGTGGTCATCGCTATCATTTTCTCCCCATCTATCCGTGATCAGGCTCGCGATTTGCCGATCCATAGTTTATCTTTATCACCGGTGAGTCACCTGATCGAGCATGTTTCCACGATTCATTAAACAACCTCTGCTTAGGTCACCCCCCATTAAACCATGTACGAGTGGGTATTTATGTTATTATTGATAGAGTACAAGGACGCGAATATACCATCACCGGCTGCTGCATCGCCGGAGTCTTGTGCTGTGAGAGCTTACACACGATCCTACTACTGTAGCTGTGACTCTGGGAGATTTCAATAGGGATGCCTTGCACACGTCTCAACAGCTAATTTGGGACTAAATGCACCGTCATTCCTCATTCAGCAAATGATACCCATGGGTTGTATTATTCCCCACTTTGACGAATTATTTCAGAATCTGCAGTAATAACTGAATATGTTGTCAAACGACTCTCGATCATACCAGTACTCAATTGGGCGCTTGGATCTTGAGCAGACGCAGGGTGGCCAGATTATTTTACCCATGTTATGTTTGCCACAACGTCTGGTCACTCCCTTTATGGGCGCCTGCCCTCCAAGAAGGTCGTTTGTGCCCCATCCAAGCCTTGGTTGATCTCTCTCGAACCGAACAGCCCGTCACCTGGTAGCGACTTCCCACTGATGGCGAAGTTCACAACTCCGCGGTGGAGGAGTCTTCCATTCTCAGGTAGCTTCTCTCGGTTGTCCTGCTTGACACAGATCAATGCTAGAACCCAGTTCGAGGTGGTTTCCAGGCTGTCCTGTCAGACCGAGTTCACACCTGGAGTGATATACGACGGCTAATGGCGATATCGATCCCCACTCAGATGCAGTGCCTCTGGCCCTATAAAGGGTTCTTTCCTTCAGGCGAGAAATCCCCATTCTCCTTACTATCTTTTCCCCGTTACTTGGGTTGCTCAACACACAGTTATGTCCAGGTTCGTTATAAAATCTGTTCCCTTTGCAACCAGTCTCCGAGCAACGCTCGGCGCGAGGGAGCTTCTTGACCGTGACCGCAAACGTGCAGCCAAGTTCCTTGCTGGTTTGTCACCGCATGGGCCTATCAAGGCTTTCAGGCAGAGGGCTGCGGCTGGCGCCACTAATAGTGATAGCATCGATGTAACGGATTCAGGTGGGTTCTCAAGACTTGACACCGACTGTGAAATTTATTAAACGTTGGCCATAGGTGTGACATACACGATACCCGTTGGTGTTGGGAAACCCCCAACACAATACAACCTTCTCATTGATACCGGTATGTTTTGGTACAAGACGGCCTCGGCTGGATGATCTCAACATCACCTATAGGGAGTTCAAACACTTGGGTTGGCGCAAGCACACAATACAACCCGACGGGCACCAGCCAAGACACCGGCAACACCATCGTAAGTTTGCTCATGAAGGTGAGTTGGCATTGTACTGATACCCTCGGCCGAAGAACGTCAGCTATGGCTCTGGGACAATGTCCGGAGAAGAATGTTGGGATTTTCTTTTCTTTGCACAGTCAGACAGGAGTTGACGGTTGTGTAGACACCGATACGGTGACCTTGAACCGAACACTTGTAATTCAGAACCAATCGATCGGCGTTGCTTCATCTGCCCAAGGCTTTAGCGGCGTGGATGGCATTCTTGGGTGAATATTCCGGCAAGAGAAACTAGGCATTGGTGCATTAACAAATGAATCACAGGGTCGGCCCAGTTGATCTCACGCAAGGCACTGTTTCGAACACCACAGAGGTGCCAACAGTCACGGACAACCTCTATACGCAAGGGTTGATCTCAACGGACTCGTTGGGTATCTTCTATGAACCCTCGTCGACTACCGATGTCACGAACGGCGAACTAACTTTTGGAGGAACTGATAACACCAAGTGAGCTCTCTCACGGTCTTTCCTCTCCGCCGGCTAGGGTTCATCACGAATGTTAGATACACTGGTGAACTCAACTTTGTGCCAATCACAGGCACGTCTCCCGCGTCAAACGTGAGTGAAATTTGTTGGAATACAACGACCAACCTTCTCACTGTGTGCATGTTGTCATAGTATTGGGGAATCGATCAATCGGTGACTTACGGAAATAGCACCACCCTCCTGCAGACTACTGCAGGGATCGTTGACACAGGCACAACGCTTTTGCTCCTTGCCACGGACGCCTTCCAGGCTTACCAGCAGGCGACAGGAGCGACTTTGGACCAGTGAGATACCCTTACACTATCACAGCGCAGCAATCACTTAAATATACGGGAAACAGGACCACTGGCTTGCTTACGATCACGGAGCAACAATACTCGCAGCTGCAGAGTATATACTTCTATATCGGCGGTGTAAGTTTTCTACTACCCCCCCCCGGAACAATCGACTGAGATCGTTCCGATAGGTTACATACGAGCTGACGCCCAATGCCCAAATTTGGCCCCGTGCACTCAACTCCGTGCTTGGAGGCCAACCGGGCCAGATTTATCTGATCACTTCTGATCTCGGAAGTCAGAGCGGATCTGGTCTCGACTTTATCAGTACGTTTTGTTCACGCTGTGGCGCTGGGTGTTTGCTGAACATACAACAGACGGGTTCGGGTGGTTGCAACGCTTCTACTCGGTCTTTGACACTGGCAATGCTCAAGTGGGACTTGCCACGACCCCGTATACCGACGCGGAGACTAACTAGGGTCATCGAGAATGACTAATGCACAGCTGGTTAGACTATCGTAGTGTAAGACTTGCGAAGATTGTCGTGGACTCTTAGAATGACCGTGTATCGGATATGTACCTACTTTTTGAATGGACCGGCGTTTGATCTGCATCGGAAAGATTTGTGTTGGGTGAGCCTACCTGCGCTTTCTCTAGGGTGTCCATTCGAGATGTTGTCATCGCTGTGGTGTCAAGCATTGTCGACTTTGCAAGCATTGGCAATATAACATAGTAAGACATGACGTCACAGAAGGAATCCAACTACTGACGCGTATAAAATGCACCGTCGCGCCTCGTCGTCTCAACTCCTGTCCGCACGATGTCGTCGTTGATGCCCCCTGTGCCCAAACCCAAGTCCCGACTCGCTCGCTACCGCGTCCTGTCACCCTATGCCTCAGTTCACGTCTCTCCGCTTCAACTCGGTGCGATGAGCATCGGGGATAAATGGGAGAAGTACATGGGGAGCATGGATAAGCAATCTTCCTTCAAGCTTCTAGATGCTTTCTATCAAGCCGGCGGAAATTTCATCGACACCGCCAACAACTAGCAAGTGTCTCGTGACTGCATGACCTTTACGCCATCCTGACGTTTCGCTTTAGCCAAGATCAGAGATCGGAAGAGTTTATTGGCGAATGGGCTGAGAAGCGTGACATCAGAGATCAGCTTGTCATTGCGACCAAGGTCAGTGTCATGTACCTTTGAACAGCGTCGTGCTGATCCATTGTCCAGTACTCCTCGAATTTCATGCAAGGGGAGGCCGGGGTGGAGCAAAAGGCGCTGTACATGGGAAACAGTGTTAAATCGATGCATGTTAGCGTCGAAGCGAGCTTGAAGAAACTCAGGACTTCGTACATTGACATCCTCTATGTCCACTGGTGGGATTGGGAGACTTCCATCAAGGAAGTGATGGATGGCCTTCACACACTTATTCAACAAGGAAAGGTGCTCTACTTGGTACGTGCCGAAAACATCCTTGACATCCTTGACATTTTGACTCGATCCCGTTTCTAGGGTATTTCTGATACCCCGGCATGGGTAGTTTCGCAGGCGAACCAGTACGCTCGTGATCACGGTAAGACTCCGTTCGTGATCTATCAAGGCCTCTGGAATGTCATGGATCGCTCCATCGAGCGAGACATCATTCCAATGTGCAAGGCACATGGTATGTTCGAAATTATAGCCATTGCTTTACCTGTGGTGATTCAAAATGGGCCAAAGGCATGGCCATCGCCCCGTGGAGTGTACTGGCAGGCGGGAAGCTTCGCACAGACGAGGAAGAAGAGCGGCGTGCTCAATCAGGCGAGAAGGGGCGTGTGGTCATGGATCCGGATTGGAAGCGAAACGACAACGAAAAGGCTATGAGCGCGGCATTAGAGAAGGTCGCCAAAGAAGTCGGCGCTAAGCAAATCACCGCGGTGGCGATTGCATATGTCATGCAGAAGGCGCCTTATGTGTTCCCAATAATCGGAGGCCGGAAGGTGGAACACTTGCAGGCTAACCTTGAGGCACTGGAGATTGACCTCACCCCCGAGCACATCAAGTATCTGGAGAGCGTCATTCCCCTCGATCTTGGTTTTCCGATGGCGATGATCGTCAGTCTTTCATCCACATCCTTTCGCCCATTTCTCTCTGATAATTTTGGTATACAGGGCGATGGCAGTAGTTACAGTTTTATGATGAATTCGGCTGCTTACTTAGAGAAGCAACCTGGTGTTCGAGCGATTTTGCCAGACTCTTCTTAAACATGAAATCGTGTGGAGGGAACCCTAGGTTTGAAGCATGCGAGGTCAGTCGTTATTATCGAGTACGTTGAATGTAGCATATCTGGCAGCGAATGTATTTTTAACATGGAGACATGAACGAAGCAACGCTCAATCACATCTCCGTGCCCTGTAGTAAGTAGGCCTGATGGTAGCCAAGGGTTTTGGAAACAAACCACGCACCACATCCATAGCGAAACATCCTGATTCATGCATATCCACCATGTCCAGTGAAAGACAAAACCTCATTTCTGAGATCTGAGCGGCCAGCCGCTTCCGAAATCCATCTTGCCAGTCAATGTGTTCAGCTCGGTGATTCAATTTAGGCCTACCAACAGCCTATGCTCATATGGTGGTCATAATACACTGGCACCTGAGAGCCTGGCAGAACTTAGCCAAATATCGGTGGGGAGAGGACATACCATGTTGACTCATCGGGCCGCAAACGGTAGGTTCAAGCCTTCCAAACGGGCTAATGTTGCTCAACTTGTTCCTCAGCACAAGGCTTGTGACGACTCCAGGGTGCGTACGTAAGTTATAACCTTGGACGGAATGAGCCGATCGGGTTCACTCTCAAGATCTCATCCGTCATACGTAATTACAGGACCTCACGCACATGTGCGATATCCCCAGTTGCTACTGGCACGCAGCAACTTGAATATTCAACTACCCCAGAGACTCCCTTCGGGTGCCCACCACTGAACTTGCCCTCCGTATAATGGTTACCATGAGAAGAGCCTTTCGCTGGTGCTAATAGTAATGTTTCACTAACCTAACTTTACATCGTGACTACGGGGTAGTTTGTACAACAGTGAACTTGATTGGCATGATCCAGGAACACTGGTAAGAGTGTCAATCAATATTGTTATCGCTTCTGCTAAGTACTAGTATGATCATATTATGCATAATACAGCCTCGCTACATGGGGCACTTCCCGGGCGTAACCCTTCCTCGCTCCGTTCCATTTGCAAGTAGAGTGCGAGAGTAATGTCTGTTGTCGCAGTAGAATCATATCTGCAAATATCAGAGGTGAGTTCATCCCCGCACTGGAAGTCCATCTGGGCCCTAACCCTGATTTCTTTAGTGTGGTATCGGTAAGAGACCCCCAGAAGCCCATCCGGGCGCTAGCTGAACAGGTTGTGGGTCTGTGTCGTAGTCGCCGCTGCAGCATTGCTGGTAGGACGAATGTAGTCATGTCTCTAAACCTTCACTGACTGGTTGTGTTCCAGGCTTTCGACTACTGCCTCACGTTCGGACAAGAGGTAAGTTGACAGTACTACTCAGTTGGGTTTCGTGGCAGACTTGAATTTCGTCAAGGTTGAATGGCTGTATGGCACGGCGTGGGCGCCAGCAAGAGTCCACTTTACAAGTTCGCGTTATCTGCCTTTCGTTGCAATTGCAATGGCGATTCCCAGTATATTGACAACTTTATTTCGATGTGGTTGGTGGATCTGATGATGCGGCGTTTTAGCGTCCCGTGTCCGGCCCCCCTCGGGAACAAGTTATGTAAGGCCACTGTTCATATCGATCGATTACTAGGTTTACCTGGGTTCTAGTGTGGTCCCCTCGGAATAGCAACAAACGGTCAGCCGTCTGCTCATCTGGACAAACATCTTTTGACATTATTTTCTAGTGGTGTACTACCTGTGCACTGTCTTTGCGGAAGGTGAGAAGATAATATCCTGGCATAATAGAAAATATGACCAAACCCTTGAGCAATAGCGATGCTTATCGTGCGGACATACGCGTTCTGGAAGCGCGATAAGAAAATCCTTATCGGAATCTGTACATTCGGAGCAGTACGTGCTTCCATATATCCGTTTCTTCGACTTTGGTTGACATCGCTTTAAGGTGTGTACGCTGTTCGCCATTGTTGTTTCAGAGACCATTGCCTCTCAACCTACCAACTGTATGTCTCGTCTCGGCACACCTATCCATTGATCCTCGCTTAATCTACTTCACAGCGGTTTACCAGGCTCTCAATTGCCTTGGGGTACAAGGTACAGTAGCTACGGCGATTCAATACATCTGTCTGATAATCTATGAGACGGGTAAGCTTTCAATGCTTCCAAGCGATGCAAGATGTTCACCCCTTCAGGTATGCTGGGCTTGAACTGGATAGCGTTCCGGAGGATGACACGACAAAGTCCTCCCGGTCGATTGATCACGACACTATATCGTGATGGAGTTATGTACGTGGCAGCTATGCTGGGTAAGCGTTGTTCATCTGCTTCCTCGTTCATAGTTTTGATAATTTGAAAGTTTTTTCTGTGATCAATGCTGTTGTTACACTGGCCGCGCCTGTGAGTTCATCGCATCCAATTTATCGTGCTTTTCATTCATGAATTCAAGTGCAGATTCAATACGCTGATATCCTCAATTCGTTGGTCTCGCCTCAGGAAGCAGCGAACCTTGCTGACATCCGGTTTCTCGTAGCCCTCAAATGGTCATGCACAGCATTCTTGCCTCTCGCATTTTCTTTAATCTTAGGGAGACAGCTCAACGAGACTCGGAGCAAAGAAACCCGCTTTCAATCACCCTCACGGATTTTCGTGCAGCAACTCAAGGGTCGAGCTCCAATAGTGGGATCGATGCTGCCAATACGACCGATATCTCACGAGTGATGGATGTCACCAGGGAATCTGTGGTTCAGGATTAAAATTATGGGCGCCATATATGTTGCATGTTTTCCTTTGTATTTCTACGCGCTGGTCCTCGTGCGTGTCCTAGGTTTTTCTTCTTCTCTGGTTTTATACTAAACGTACTGATTGAATCTGTGCTCAATTTCCTTTATAAAATTTCTGCTCGTTTCAGTGTTGTACCCTATACTTCGCTACTGTACCATAGAAAGGAATGATTCGTCCATGTGCTCATTTTGGTAAGCGGGATCTGATGCAGATGAGTCTAAATGACATCATAGCTTAGAACCATCGGATGGATGATTCACGAAGCTAGCTGAAGAGGGACTTTGATCCAGCAAACGAGCTCACCACGATGTGCGTGTTGGGACACATGCGGTGGCGCCTATATCAATTGAGTTTCTCGTTTCCTATTGGCAGTAATGTCGGGCAAGCACGGAGAAACACTGCCTTGAGGGTTGTCACCTGCACTGTCTCATTGTAGATGAGCGGTAGCCTGAGTTCCTCATTCCGAGTTGTTCCTATGAGTATCACAGCATATTCGCATAAAAGGACAGGCGTTGAGTCCCCCCATCCCATCATCTTTTCAAATCCCCACTCACTGATCCTCTCCAGATAGAATAAACCATGACCGACTCTAACCCCAAAAATAAAGGCTTGGGTTCAAATGATTTCCTCGGCGAGTTACGTTTTCCCCTGCTCCTCAGCGTTGTCTGAAAGAAGTCGTGCAGTCGATTTCATGATGGGGGGTTCCGCTGCGGCCATCTCGAAGACGATCGCCGCACCCATTGAGCGTGTAAAGTTGATGATACAGAATCAGGGAGCTATGATCGCGGCTGGCCGCCTGAACTCTCCGTATCGTGGTGTGACAGATTGCTTTAGAAGAACCTTTGCGGAAGAAGGACTCTTGAGCTGTGCGCTACCATATCTTTCAACCAACAATCCGACGTACTCAGCTGCTAGTTTGGAGGGGGAATGGTGCCAATATTTTGAGGTACTTTCCCACACAGGCTTTGAACTTTGCCTTCAAGGACGAATTCAAGAGAAGATTCGGCTACAAAAGGTTGGAAGGGTATGGTCTTTGGGTCTTTGGTAAGTGTCCGAAGGATAAATATTTGACGTTTGGAGCTGACTCCATCGTCATAGGGAATATTGTCAGCGGTGCCGCCGCCGGGGCATCGTCTGCTGTCTTTGTCTATTCCCTTGACTAGTACGCTTTGCTGTCCTGTCCATTTGTTCTCACATGACCTTCGAGATCAGTGCTCGGACACGGCTGGCTGCTGACGGGAAGAGCGCCGCTAAGGGTGGACAACGTCAATTTATCGGAATCACAGACGTCTATAGACAGACACTCCGTACGGACGGAATTCTTGGCTTATATAGAGGTTTCGTTCCTAATATCCTCGGTATCGTCGTCTATCGAGGGCTGTAGTAAGTACATGTTTCGCCTATTTCCGCGCTGAAGACCAACATGCCTTTTTGTCTAGCTTTGGAGGTTACGATACCATTAGAGATACCTTCCTTGTCGGGAATCTCCAGGGTAATTTCCTAGCTTCTTTCGCCGTGGGCTGGGTTTGCACTACAGTCAGTGAAGGTTCTGCAGATATCACTGGGCCATCTGTTGAGCAGTTTTGTAGGGTGCTGCATTTGCGTCCTATCCTATGGACACAATCCGGCGTCGTATGATGATGACGTCGGGAGAAAAGGCAGGCGTTACCTTTGTCGGCGGACTGGACACCGTCTCACGTTATTTTCGCCAGGTTCACTACAAGTCTTTCATTGATGCAACTAGGCAAATTGTCGCGAAAGAAGGCGCAAAGGCTCTCTTCAGTATGTGTCAATCACTTTTTTGTAGCGTATTGAGTCTGATCGTTTGCAAAAGACGGAGCCGGTGCGAACATCCTGCGTGGAGTTGCCGCAGCTGGTGCCCTGTCCCTGTATGATCAGTGAGTGTCGGATTGTGACTTGCGATTTCTATTACTTATCAGCTCATCCATCAAAGGTTCCAAGCACTTGCGTGGGGCCGTGTCTACAAAGCAGGTTCTGGGTAAGCCACTTAGCAGTGGGACGAAACCCTTTCGGGTTCCTAGACAGACAAGCTTTGAATCATCACATACTTCTCTCGCTCACTATAGCTACCCGTATAGTTACATACATTTCAGTGACTTCCACTGGACCAGGAACGATAATCGAGACCTGGTACCCTAGACGAGGTTGCGTTTCAATGTTGCATAATATTGACCCGTTCACATTTACCTTCTCGTTCACCGCGTTGACATTAGCTTTGAACGTGTTTCAGGCTTGCGATCACACCGACGAGTTGACTTACAAGGGCAATGAGGCTATTTCACCACTGCAGTGGCGAGCCACGTATTTCACCAGTCAAGGGCCAGGCCAACCAGTATGGGGTGTTCTGAAGTGCGAGTGGGGCATGGTGCCAGAGGATCCTCGAGTCAAATAGCAGAGTTGTCGAACGTGTCGAATCAGTGCAAGATGTTACACGTTGAACTGTGACGTTCTTCGTCCAATGGCAACAGGGCAGTTTTTTAAGTGATGGTTTGAAAGACACCTCCGAATAAGGGGCAACTTATGAGTGTCCTTCAACTGACACACAATCTCATACCAAGCATAGATGGGTACGCATGTGTCATTCGCCAATATCGTACCATGAAGACGTTCCACTACCCGGGGTACTCAAGAGGAAGATGGATTTTACAATTTTAGACGAGTGGCTGGACGTTGATTCAGTACTATCAGTAGGTGATGATCAAGGTGCGTCGCTCTCATTGTCGTCGTCGACTCGGAGTCGATCTCAGGGCTGAACCGTGCTTGCTTGTAGACTCTCAGATGAGGCTCGACGTTTCTCGGCATATCAACGATGAAGTCAATCTGGAGGTTGCCATTCGTGAACGGCTCGCGACTACCATTGAAGGTCGTATCCAATGGGCGCTCCAGATGTTGGATGCACTTTCAAATGTCAAAGAACCACAAGATCATCCTTTGGAGGGGGACGATTTCCAAGACGCTGCGCTCGATGCTCTTGAAGCATTGGAAGCCCCCTCATCATTCATATTCGACACCGGATTGCCCGAAGAGCGAAGTCCATCTCCCTCATTCTCTCCCACACTAGTGCTGAATCAACCAGTGTTCCACCGTGCGCCAAAAACACGCTCTTCCCGGACCCCTAAACCGTCTCAACAGAAGAAACATCTGTACATAAAGTTGCCTTCTACTACGTCTGATGGCCAACTTGCCATTCTTGCCTGTCCGACCTGTAGCCGAACACAGTTCACTACTCTCCAGGGGCTCCTCAATCATGCACGATTGGCCCATGGCGTTGAATGGGCAAGCCATGATGCATGCATTACGGCCTGTGCTGTCCCTATTTCTACGGATGCTCAGAGTTGGGAGACGCACGAGAGGGACGGCGTAGAAGTGCCTTGGGGTGGCAGCGTTGTTGGGCTACGTCGGCTATTCGAACGAGCAGTAGGTGTTGACGGTATCCTACCCACCTCTCCGTTGGCGCATGCCGCGTCGGACTTTTCCTTGGAAAACTCAGCGACGGCACCAAGTACTTTATTATCGCGAACCCTTGGTCTTCATGCAGACTCTCCTGCCCTTGCACAATTCCTTGGTCGTGCTCCCAAACGTCGTTGTATTCACGTTTATGATGAAGATCAGCACGTCGATATTATAACTCACGACGGTACAAGCTCGGAGCCAAATGGACTTGTCTCCGAAGAACCAGCACAGCCCAAGAAATGTTTCTACATGCGCTATCCGCACAGAAATACCGCACGAAAAGACCTCGATTTGGCAGTCGATGTCGACACGGGAGCGGAGACCACAAATGGAGACCACACCTCAACTCTTGCAATCATCCCAGCTGGCACAACTGCATCGCGCTTCCACATCATAGCGCGCATCCGTCTCGAGGACCGTAGTTTATTTCTGAAAGAAGGTGAGCCCACTGCGGTGCCCATTATCGCGCAATACTCATGCACGCAGACCGACGTACGCAGTTAGGCACTACCGATCAATATCGTTGGATGCTAGGAATTACAGCACCCTCTTATGTATGTTCATTGTCCTCACTGGTATCTGGATGCTGAGCTTATCGAGTAGTCACTCCCGTTATCATCCTTCCTTACCTGCGTCACGGTTGTACCGCCAAAGATGGTTTCACCCGTATTTCTCACTGTCCAGCAGCAACCTTTTGCGGTTGTCGGTACCGCAAATGAACCCTTTATGTCCAAGGTCGTTTTTGAATGGGTTGGCGGCGGGAAAATGGAAGTTGAGCATTGGGTCGAAGTATGTAAACCAGATCCCATATCTGTATATTCTGACATGGAACTATAACTTACCGACCTTATCTAGCTTGATCAATCTAAGTCCCATACTTCTGTTTTCGGTTCCGAACAATTACTTGACGTAGAGCTCGATCGCAATACATCACTGCTTCCCGTTCCCGAATGGAGCCCTCCTCCGCTGCCCTCCCTTGATCGGCAGCTTACATTCGACTCTTCCCTGCACAACGCACCCCAGACCGACCCAGAGCGTGGAGGTACCCCGACGATTAAGGAGGGGGGTGGGTCCCATCATGTTCCTCGCGTATGAAAGTATGTTGAAATACATGCTATGTCGTAGATTATGAACAGGTCCTAAGAAGTCTCCTTCCGAGAGTGCCGATGACCGCGAAAGGTGCGTTTCTTTCTGCTCGATGCGTCGCTTATACTAATTGAGATACTCAGACGTCAAGTCAAGAATGACCGCCCAAGTCCCGTACAAGTTGGTCGCTAGTCCCCAACACTTGCTCGCTCTCGTGCCTGGGAGACGGAAAGCTATCGAGGTGCGTAGCTACGATAGCTACTGTGCGCCATTTGTGTTGAAACCGTACTGAAGTGGGCTCGCGCTCGCGCACTGCATGCGCTTTACATTGACCATATGGCTTCAGTTCCACCATGTCGGCGAACAACGCTGACAGTTGGTGATGTATATATGTTTCTCGAGGATGACTCGCACTTTCCTCGTCCGTCACATCCTACTTCAGGACCACTCCCTGAGCCGAAGAAAAAAGGGAGAGAGAAGGATGGGACACCGATTCTGGGTGAGGAATCCTGCCCAGCTTGTGGCATCAAAAAGCGTTTGCATCCTGGATACGACGCCAAGAGCGAAGAGGCTGCGGTCCATTGGGCATGTGCTGTCGTTCTGGCAGCGGAGCAACGATATGGAATGAGGCTTCCTCTTACTAACTTGACCAAGATTCTCACATGGCCAGACGGGCTCGAGCAAACAGTACAGGGACCTTCATTATCATCAGCAAGTTCCGTCCCGAACCAAACACCGAAGATGTTTTTACCACCTTGCCAGCATACCCCGCGTGACCTGGTGACGCTTAATCCGCCAGAGTTTATTCTCGCCGTGCACAAGATCGTTTCCAAGCTACGCCTTCCTGCATTCCCTGATTTTGCGCCTTGTGGCGAAAATCCGGTATATCTTACTAATAGGGAAAACACCGAACGATGTCTTGCTCCGGCTGCTCTATTGTCAGCCACCCTAAAACCTTTTATCTCCACACTGCTCCAGTCGGCCGTTGAAATCGCGAAACGGGATGCTACATCTATTGTGCCGGGAACCAAGCACAATCGGGGAAAGAGGATGAAAAAGATTACGTTCGTTCTGACGCCTGGGCACGTGCTACGCGGGCTCCGGCTCCAATCCCTAAAAGGCCTCAAAGCTGTCCCGAGCATCGCGCGGACTGCGATAAGTTGTAACCCTCGGGCGAGAGAATCCATGGCGTTGTGCCTGGCGCGGCTTGGTGTCCGACTTGACTCCGTAGTCCCGGCCGGATTGGATACAGTCGGTGCAGAGCATTCGACCGGACACGCGAATGTAAAAGCTGAGCCAGAGTGAACAGGGGGTCCCGTTGAGAGCAGATGTGGCCAGATATGTTGACCTAGTCTCCAGTTTTGTCTGAGCATCTAAAAAGTTAACGCACAACGGCGGGGTACGAACCCTTTGCGACGCCTATTTCGCCTGCGTCGGCTGTCCGATTTGCCGTCGTCAACTTCAATTGCTTTCCTTTTTTGTGCACGAAAAACCATGT
>JBBPSC010000648.1:0-15266 GCA_038093395.1 Baorangia bicolor
CCAATATATTCTTTTCTTGCTTACTTCCTTAACTGTTCCCCTTATGGACTTATCTTTCTCCTTGCCACCTAGTGTTACTGCAGCTTGGCTAGTCATTAGCCAGCTATGGCTTTCCATGGCTATGACTGATATGAGTGTAGACAAGTACTCACGAGAGGAGGATTATGAATGTAGATGAAGGAAGCCTGACTCCGGATGCAAGTGGCGACTATCCAAAATTTTTGCAAGTACATTTACTTTTTACCTGTTCATCGTACTTTCTTCCTCTTTTCACAGACTATTACGTAATATTAGCTTACATCATAGCTAACCCTTAGCTAACCTCTTATCTGATCTACCTGCAGATCTCCTATCTCACTCTTCACATCTCGGATCTTACATCTGCGATCCTCCTGTCTTTCTTCCATTTCATCTATTTTTATTATCCTCGTTGCATCCAGCCCACATGTAGCTTCTCTTCCATTCCTGTGATCAGGCAGTGCACACTTCCATTCTACATCACGCATGTCTTACACATGTCGTGCTTCTCCCCACCTCCTATCGTGTTCTAGCTTGGTCTAGTTCGCCTCGTTGTAGTTACGTCATAGCTACGTCATGCCTCACATAGGCCTCATGTACTTGTAGTGTAGCACTATATATGAAACAACCCAAAAAGCGTAAAGCTCAAAGGTTGCACTAAAACACTTAGACTTGTGGAAGAGGAGGAAAGGAGACTACTCTGATCTTTATGGGGAAAAGACCAAGAGAACTAGACTGGAGTTCTCTGGCTGTCTATTGAGGTCTTGTATACTACATGGGTGTGTACACCTGTGTACATCTAATCTACGATATAGGAGAACATGTGCATGAAGCATGGTGTGGAAACATAGCCATGAAATGGAAGAGAAGCGTGACATGAGGACCACATGAGGATGTGGCAGAATGGAACATAAGAAGCATAGCATGCGTACAACACATGTAGAATGGAAAAGAATAATAACCTGCACGGTGATGAGTGAAGGGGTGAAACCATGCTAGGTGTAAGTGGATCTTAGATCTGGTAGAAGTGAGCGTCCTTTGCGCGAAAAGTTCTAAGTCCAAAAGATTAGATAAAGCGTTCACAATAGTTAGATGATTAGATCTGATAAGATCATGTGACACGATAAGATAAGATCAAAAGATAAGATAAGGGAGAAAAATGTTAGACCCATAACAATATAAGCTGGGGCCTTGGGACAGAATTGCCAGTTGATTCTTCTCTAGCCTTAGTATTGTCAACAGACATACTCTGTAAAGCAAGATCTAAGCAAGAACAATACTATTGATGAGTGCCTACAAACCTCATTAACAGTCTTTCTTGTTGAAGACTACTTCACATCCTCGTAAGTTTCCTCTCTCTACTCTTTGACTCATCCCTCTATCCCTCTGCATCTTAGGGTCTAGGGTTTACTGTTTGGGTTTGCATTCCACATCTGGATACAACTCATTTGGTTATCTATGGCCGTTACAATGACTTCACTTGGCTGGTTATGTTATAATAGCCATTGTTACACAGCTTGGCTTGGCTCAACTAGTTAGCATAAGGCTGATACATCACAACATGTCATAGTCACACCTCCTGAAACAACCCAAAAAGCATATTGCTCAAAGGTTGCACTAAAACACTTAGACTTGGAAAGGAGGAGAGAAGTATGAGGCTACTCTGATCTTTGTGGGGAAAAGACCAAGAGAACTAGACTGGAGTTCTCTGGCCGTCTATTGAGGGTTTATATACTAGTACAAGGTTTGCATGTGTTTACGATGTATCTACGATATAGGGGTAACATGTGTATGAAGCATGGTGTGGAAACATAGCCATGGAATGGAAGAGAAGCGTGACATGAGGTCCACATGAGGATGTGGCAGAATGGAACATAGGAAGCATGGCATGCGTACAACGCATGTAGAATGGAAGGGAATAATAGCCTGCACGGTGATGAGTGAAAAGGTGAAACCGTGCTAGGTAAAAGGGGATCTTAGATCCGTGAGAAGTGAGCATCCATTGCGCGAAAAGTTCTAAGTCCAAAAGATTAGATAAAGCATTCACGATAGTTAGATGATGAGATCTGATAAGATCAAAAGATAAGATATGGGAGAAAAATGTTAGACCCGTAACACCTCCAGGCAGCTTCAAGTTGGCATCAAAAGTAGCTACAATACCACAAAAAAATTGCTACATAACTGTAATGGGTCCATATGAGCCCTATGTACACCATATTTTGTGCAATGGCATGGTTAACAATCATGAGCCAGTCTGCTACTATGACATGGAGTGAAAATGTCTTGGTTCTGGATAGATTTGTGTTACAGTTTTTCCTCTTCATTGTTCCATTTATCTTGTTACTTCTCGACTTGTCACTCGCATGTGGTGTGGTAGGTGAAACAACTTTTGTTTTCACTTAACATTTCTTGAAATCAGTATGATGATAAGTCCTTATGACTTATCTTATCTTATCTAATCTTATCTTATCGGAATTTGGTGGAACATTCTTGAAGTATTAGGTAATCATTCCATGCCTGCCCTAAACAATCCTAGTAGTATATAAGTACTCGTAGTCGCATTTGTACATCTTTAGTCTTGAAATTCCTTTTCTCTCTTGCATTTATCAGTCCTCTTAGGATTGAAGTGTGAGATATTAAGGATTGTTTCATAATTTCAAGACTATTCCTTGGCACTGAGCTCTTCGCTCCCCACCTTTTCCTCTCATCGTTACACGTTTTCTCAACATCATTGCCTACATCATTGCACTTCGCGCAACTAGTCTCATCGCTATGAACCACTGTTGGACCCTAGACATAAAGGGGAATCCTATACCATTCTAGTCTGAATGGCGGGAAAACAACCCAGCCCACTGTTGCATACATGGTTGTCCGCTGTATAAATAAGGATAATATTGCTACCAGGCATAGTGCATAGCCCCTGTCATCCGCTGAGTGCCTAGCGGTCCGCATCTCCTCTGTGCTGAGCAGGAGCGGGTTCATGTGAAAACCCGTAACATTGCATCGTTAAAAAGCTTCGTCAAAAGCTTTGTATGACACTGGTTTCGTACTGTCCATTTGCCGCTGGAGGGCTTGAGTCATCACTTTCCTGCATTCGATCTTGAGAGTTAGGCAAAGCCCTGCCTAATGTTACGTTTTTCCCTCTTTACCGCTCAGTTTACCTTGTTACATCTCGACTTGTCACTTGCACGTGGCGCGGTAGGTCGGCTTCCATCACTTCTGCTTCACTAATCCTCGCCGACCCCTCCGATGTTCTCATCACCTACTTGTTCCCTTAGTTCCCTTACATGGACTCATCTTCCTCCGCAGTCACCTCTCTCATGACGACGAGTGTTCCATCTGCTTCCATCCATTTCCATTACCTTAGTCAGCCTGGTCCATGCGCGTATCTCCTTCTATTTAAACCTATACTGCATCGCTTGTACTTCCCCATTCTTGATCTACGCAATACAAGCATACTTTCTTGAATCACTCAGAAGTCTAGCTTCCTCTCCTCACTCTTGTCCTCGTCTCTTAGCGTGACTTCTTGTCGACGCTTCCCTCCTTGTCCAAGACCTAGTAACCCTAGGCATCTTCGCATAAAGCCCCAGCGCCCCTGGGCATCCTTGTTGGTCTTTTCAAAGACCCCTTCGTCTTCGAGTCTCGTTATCCTTGCAGCTCTTCAGACGTCGGTCTCTTCATGAGCATCGCCTGTTGAGTATCCTCGTTGAACGAGACCTCTTTGGTACGCTTTGCGTAACACCTAAGTAACCTTTCTCTCAGATAACGCACCACTTCCTGTCAAGTATGAGCTGCTAAGCGCTCCTTGATCTTCATCATATCATCCATCAATCTGGGTCAAATCTCGATCCCAGATATTGTAGTAGTAGCCATCAAATCTTTCCTTTTCCTCCTATTCGCCATCTTCTCCATTACCATCTACATTTGTCCCAACCGCTTTGGACATCATCCAGAGGAAATTGAACTTGCAGTATATGTGTAAAACCCTCCTGAACAAAAATTATATACCAATTCATTGTTGTACACATATCAGAATCTGCTACTACCTACGATCCCGTACAAAGTGTCACTTATGACACTTTGCCTGTTCTAAATAAACCCTGTTAACCAACCCCTTCCACCATCACGGGTTCATGTCAATCTACACCAGAGGAGGACCACTCCCTCCCTCTCGAACCACTTCCCGTGCTCCTTTGCCCAGTCCCACTGTCCATGCCCTTGAGGAGGCAGCCCAGCTTGCCTGAGTATCCTCAGTGTTTGTGGCAATGGACACAGCAGAAGATATTGCCGTTGGACAAGATCCTCAGATCCCCAACTTCTTCAATACCCGTACCCCAAGTCATCCAAACCCCGTCACCCGTATTTCTTATGTGGCCCTGTTTGCAGCATGGAGGGCTGCATATGACAAGGACCCAAATCTTGCAGGACCAATGCCCACCCCTCCATCCGCTAACACGCGTACCTCACATCCACTCCTGCAGACACCAAGAGGTTCCCGAAGACCACAACAAGCCCCTTCCCCCGCGTCCTCACTTTATGACCTCCGAAACCAGACCGTGGCCAGACCGGCTGAACTTCCGTTCCCAATGGGGAAATCCCTCTGTGCAAAGCCTGACGTCTTCGATGGAAACAAGGCCAAGTTTGTACAATGGTGGAGGACCCTCAATCAGTACTTTGCTGGGTTTCCAACGCCGGTCCCGGACAAGTACAAAATGATTTCAGCATTGTCTTATATGTGTGGGGAGAATCCTGCGGGTCGTTTCTCAGATCTAGCAGATGAGAACAAATACATCGAGATTCATACTTGGCAAACATTTGAAGCTAAGGTAAAGCAGACCTTCCAGCCAGCTGCCCTGGCAAGGCAGGCGGAGGCAAAGCTTTTTGAACTAGTACAAGAAAAAGACCAATCAGTTGAAGACTTCTTTGTCACTATGTTCACACTTGCAAACGAGGCAAAATTTGACACACACTCTGGTGGATGTATCCTGATCAATATCTGTTACGTTTTTCCCTCTTTATCACTCCATTTACCTCGTTACATCTCGACTCGTCACTCGCACGTGGCGCGGTAGGTCGGCTTCCATCACTTCCGCTTCACTAATCCTCGCCGACCCCTCCGATGTTATCATCACCTACCTATTCCCTTAGTTCCCTTTCTTGGACTTATCTTTCTCCACAGTCGCCTCTCTCATGACGACGAGTATTCCATCACCTTCCATCCACTTCTATTACTTTAGTCAGCCTGGTCCGTGCGCGCGTTTCCTTTTTATTTAAACCTACACTGCATCGCCTGTATTTCCCTATTCTTGATCTGCGCTATACAAGCCTACTTTCTTGGATCACTCGGAAGTCAAGCTTCCTTTCCTAAGTCCTCGTCCTCGTCTCCAAGCATGACTCTTCGTCGACGCTTTCCTCTTCGTCCAAGACCTAGTAACTCTAGGCATTCTTGTATAAAGACCCAGCGCCCCTGGGCATCCTTGTTAGTCTCTCTGAGACTCCCTCGTCTTAGTAACTCGTTATCCTCGCAGCTCCTCAGACGTCGGTCTCTTCGTGAGCATCGCCTGTGGAGTATCCCTGTTGAACGAGTTCCCTCTGGTACGCTTCGCGTAACACATGGTCCCTGTGCCTGAAGTTGTGCCGCATTAGTGACATCCTTGATGGCCTGAAGGTCGCATTGCATTTCGTTGAGCTGCCTGCACAGCTCATTGATGAGTTGTGTGAGATTGTCGGGCATGGTTGGTGAAGATGGTGCTGGAGGAGAGTATGGGAAGGCGGTTTGCGGCTTGTTGTCTTCTGAGGGAATGACAGGGCTTGGGGATCTCCTCATGAACAGGTCGAAGTGCAGCTTGTCTGCCTTGTTGTGCAGGACCAACTAAGTCCGCTCCTTGTCTGTATGCTTGTTCTGCCTCGTAAAAGGCAAGTGCAGGTGCTCATGCCACTTCTGCTTCTTCTCTAGTGACAACTAACCTTTCTAGGAAAGGGGTGTCAAAATGTAGGTTTCCTTGAATGTAATCAAGGAACTGAGGGTGAAACAACCCAAAAGATGTGAAGTTCAAAGGTTGCACTACAATGGTTAAACTCAAGAGAAGTGGTGAAAAGAAGCTAAGGAGGCTACTTTGATCTTCTGGGGAAAAGACCAAGAGAACTAAACTGGAGTTCTCTGGCTGTTGCATTCAAGTATATATACTGAACATGTGTTTGTACCTATGTACATCTAATCTATAGATATAGGAGAACATGCGCATAGAGTGTGGTATGGCAGCATAGGTTTGCATAGCCATGGAATGGAAGAGAAGTAAAGACATGGGGACCACATGAGGATGTGGCAGAATGGAAGTGGAAGCATAACATGTGTTCAATGCATGTAGAATGGAAGACTAGCCTGCACAGTGATGAGTGAAAAGGTGAAACCATGCTAGGCATAAGTGAATTGTAGATCCATTAGAAAGAGTGTTCATTGTGCGAAAAGTTCTAAGTCCAAAAGATAAGATAAGCATTCACAATAATTAGATGATTATATTTGATAAGATCACGTGACACAATAAGATAAGATGAAGAGATAAGATGAAGAGGAAAAATGTTAGACCCATAACAGAGGGAATTCTTCGTGGATATCTGGTAAGAGGACCGGATTGTTGTTGGGATTGTGGGAAGGAGAAGGTGTTCGTAGAAGAAGCTGTTGCTCAACTTCATCATCTTCCTTCTTCCACTTTGGGAGGAAAGGAAACATCCAAAAGAAAATTTAAATGTACCGAGGATCTAGATTGCTCCAGGTACTAGTCCTAAGTCTCAATCCTTGATGACTACTTCGAAATTACATAAGCCTGCACATGTGGGCACAATACCACTCTTGCACATGTGGGGAGGCTCTAAGTAACTAGATGTAAAAGAAATGTGCCACATGAGGACATGGCATGTATGCCAAGGGAAGTAAAAGGGTTTTTTTTGTGGTGGTGTTTAAACTGTTAGACCCGCGTGGGGGATACCACTACAAGCGCCTTACGGGCTACTTGTCTTCACAGGCTCTAGTGCCTGGGACTACATAAAAGGAAAAGTGTGCAAGGGCACAGATGAAGAGGAGGGTGAAGTGGGTTGTCTCCTTAAGCCTGGAGTCTGGCTTTATCCCCTTAATGCTGGTGTTACGGATCTAACATTTTTCTCCCTTATCTTATCTTTTGATCTTATCTTATCGTGTAACGTGATCTAATCAGATCTAATCATCTAACTATCGTGAACACTTTATCTAATCTTTTGAACTTAGAAACTTTTCGCACAGTGGACGCTCACTTCTAATGGATCTAAGATCCTCTTATGCCTAGCACGGTTTCACTACTTCACTTCATCACCGTGCAGGCTATGGTTCCATTCTACATGCATTGTATGCATGCCATGCTTCTTATGTTCCATTCTGCCACATCCTCATGTGGTCCTCATGTCACACTTCTATTCCATTCTATGGCTATGCTGCCACACCATGCCTTATGCACATGTTACTCCTATATCATAGATTAGACGTACACAGGTATACACACCCATATAGTATATAAACCCTCAATAGACGGCCAGAGAACTTCAGTCTAGTTCTCTTGGTCTTTTCCCCATAAGATCAGAGTAGCCTCTCTTCACTTCCTTTCCTCCAAGTCTAATTGTTCTGTGTGACCTTGGGACTTATTGTCTTTTGGGTTGTTTCATTAGAACTAGACTCTTACTTCACCCAACCTCACACCACATCCAGCTCGGTGTATCTTTGCACAAGTGTGTCGTTCCATGAAGGATCGCAACACTAGCTCACAAGTAGAGCAGTGCCGATCAACTTTCACTGTACTCTTTCTTACTGGCCTAGCATCACCCTAGAATGCTATATTGCTGACATAAGACATCTCAGTGCTGAGCACAGAGAAGCACGCATTCCACATCCATCAAAAGTCATCGACGTTGATCAGTGGGCAGCTGAAACAACCCAAAAAGCGTAATGCTCAAAGGTTGCACTAAAACACTTAGACTTGGAGGTGAAGAGGAGGATAGGAGACTACTCTGATCTTTGTGGGGAAAAGACCAAGAGAACTAGACTGGAGTTCTCTGGCCGTTGCATTGGGGTTTATATACTACATGATTGTTGTTATGGATCTAACATTTTTCTCCTTTATCTTATCTTTTGATCTTATCTTATCGCATCACGTGATCTCATCAGATCTCATCGTCTAACTATCGTGAACACTTTATCTAATCTTTTGAACTTAGAACTTTTCACGCAATGGACGCTTACTTCTCACGGATCTAAGATCCCCTTACACCTAGCATGGTTTCACCTTTTCACTCATCACTGTGCAGGTAATTCTTCTCTTCCATTCTACATGCATTGACCACATGCCATGCTTCTTATGTTCCATTCTGCCACATCCTCATGTGGTCCTCATGTCACGCTTCTATTCCATTCTATGGCTATGTTTCCACACCATGCATCATGCACATGTTCCCCTATATCGTAGATACACTGTAAACACATGCAAACCTTGTATTAGTATATAAACCCTCAATAGACGGCCAGAGAACTCCAGTCTAGTTCTCTTGGTCTTTTCCCCTCAAAGATCAGAGTAGTCTCTTATTCCTTCACTTCTTCAAGTCTAAGTGTTCTAGTGCAACCTTTGAGCCACAAGCTTTTTGGGTTGTTTCAATTGTGTACACCTGTGTACATCTAATCTACGATATATGAGAGCGTGTGCATAAGGCATGGTGTGGGAACATAGCCATGGAATGGAAGAGAAGCGTGACATGAGGACCACATGAGGATGTGGCAGAATGGAACATAAGAAGCATGGCATGCGTACAACGCATGTAGAATGGAAGAGAATACTAGCCTGCACGGTGATGACTGAAAAGGTGAAACCATGCTAGGTGAAAGGGGATCTTAGATCTGGTAGAAGTGAGCGTCCATTGCGCGAAAAGTTCTAAGTCCAAAAGATTAGATAAAGTGTTCACGATAGTTAGATGATTAGATCTGATTAGATCACGTGACGCGATAAGATAAGATGAAGAGATAAAATAAGGGAGAAAAATGTTAGACCCGTAACAGCAGCAGAGTAGGAAGCACAGCAGGCAGTAAGAGTTCCCTCGCCAGCGGAATCGGCAGGGTCACAGGGTGTGAACAGTCCACCATGTTACGAAACCCCTTCAACAACTGGTTCGCATATATTAGCGGCCAACTTAAGGCTTTCAGACTATCGCTTTGCCTCAGATGAGGAAATCAACAAAGCAATCCTTGCCACCGCCACATCAGGCATCCTTGACGCCTTTGGAGAAAGGAGATCAACGTCAGGTCTTCCCTCATACCAATCCTCCACAGCAGAACCGTACAAAAAGAGGTCAACCAACCTGAATGACGACACCCCGGCACCGGCAGATATCTGTCAGCACCAAGGAGTCCCATCAGACGTAGATCATTTCTTACAGGAACTCGTTGCAGAACAACTGCAACATGACAATAAGGAAGAGGGTACTTCTACACTTAAAAGAAAAGTGTCAGAACAGCCAGAGGAAGAACCTTGGCAATCAAAGAAGTCTTGGTTAGCGCAGCTTGCCGGACAATGGCCAAAGAAGGCCTTACGTACAATCAAGAGACTCAAGGGCAGTGAACCCCTTGAAGATAACAAGTACTCATCCATTACCTTACATCCTCGTATCTCTCTTCATCCTCCCAAGTACCACCCTCACTAAAGGGTTCTCTTATGACATCACCTTACGTTTTCTCATAAAATAAAAACATGTCTCAACGTCTTAACACCATGCTCAACGATGACTTCCTTACATGGGAAGAAAAACTCATGGCAGTACTTGCCAAATTTAATACCATGGCAGGTATTATGCAAGAACAAAGGATGCAGCTGCATGAACTAGTGCAGCAAAATTTGGAACTAAACAATCATCTCGCCACACAAGAAGGCAGACCACAAGGCAGAGCTGGCCGCTCAACTAGCAAAAAGATTGAAGTATTCACAGACCCCAGAGAATACGATGGGTCTAAAGCCAAGTTCAAGGAGTGGTGGGCCAAGATGAAAGCTTGGCTTACCATAAACAGCGACAGTGTCCCAAACGGCTCCTATGATGCAGTAGTTGCCGTACTCTCACAGTTAAAGGGTCTGAAAGCCAGCCCGTTTGCACAAGTAAGGCTTGCAAAGGGCCGAGATTACCTTTGGCACACATGCGTCACCGAAGTTGAGTCACTCTTTAGGAGCACCAACCAACAAGACTGGGCCCATGCTGCCCTTAAAAATCTGCACCAAGGAAACATGTCAACTGATGATTTTATTGTACGGTTTGAAGCACTGTATCAACAGGCAGGGATAGATAATTCCCACACCATCAGCCTGTTGGAAACCAACACCAAAGGGAGCATTATTGCTCAAATATTCAAAAACGGAAACCGCAAGCAAGATGTTGCGGATTATCTGACAGAGATTCGGACGGTCGGAATGGCCCAAGAATCATTAAATTTCATCATGGGGCAGACACAATCCAGCCAAAACAAGAAAGACCCCAATGCCATGGACATAGGGGCAACCAATTCTGGCAGGTCAAATGCCTGCTACAACTGTGGCCAAGATGGTCACTGGGTCAAAGATTGCCCGAAACCAAAGATCTCTTGCCCCTCGTGTTCGTGGCTTGGGGGTAAACATAAACCCTTGTGTGAGAAAGGCAAGGGCAGAAAGGCATGTGTAACCACGCACGATGCTGCCACCTCCTGGGATGAGGATAAAAGCACCAACAAGAAAGGCAAAGGCCAAGACCCCATAGATAGCATAAGGGGTATGAACTTTGAAGAAGCATGTGCATTCTTCCATGACGTAGAAGTTGCGGAGAACAAGAAATCGGGAAAAGGATCCACCTAAGTCACGAATCAGGGTGTGACAAGGGCCAGGTAGGATCGGACAATATGTTTTCTGTACTCACAGTAGATGAGATCTCGGCTGAGCCAGATCAAGAAGCTACACCTTCATCTTTTAATACAAATTTGCCAACAGAGGGGCCTCTTCCCGAAAGGGTTGAGCTCGCCAAGGGCATTACACCTGGGCTTAATTCCTCTAACAAAAATAACAAAAAAATTGACAATGACTTACAAAACTCTGAAGAAATATTTGTAAGAAGCTGCAAGACAGCTCACAAAATTCTCATGAACATTCAGGTGGCTCCCCTTAGCCAAAAGAAAAATCTCATGAAGGTCGAGGCACTCTTAGACAGTGGTGCCAACGCCATATTTGTTGACAAATCATGGGTGGAAAAAGTAAAACTCCCCCTGATTACGTTAAGAAACCCTATTCCTGTATTTAATGTTGACGGCACAAAGAATTCCGCTGGTCACATCACACACGCTGCAAATCTCATGATTGAATTCCAAGGACATCGGGAAAGAGTCATTGCCGAAGTAATGGACCTAGGCAAAAATGCTTTAATCCTTGGATATAGCTGGCTGAAGCGCAATAACCCAGAAATAGACTGGATCAAGGGGACTGTTAAGATGACACGTTGCCTGTGGCATTGTCACATGCTCCAGGAGAAGCCAATTTCAGTTAGACTTATCGAGAAAGAAGAGCAGGACCTACAGTACCAAGTCCACGCCACAATTCGTGCGCTAGAAGTGCAAGCCGCAGCACCACCTAAAGAAAAAACCCCTGAGGAACTTGTTCCAAAGGAATATCACAAATATTTACACGTATTCTCAAAAAAGGAATCTGAGTGCATGCCACTTCAGAAACCATGGGATCATGTGATTGAAATGAAAGAAATGTTCAAACCATGCAAAGGTCATTTGATACCCCTATCAGTGACAGAACAGGAGGAAGTCTCCACTTTCATAGATGATCAATTAAAGAGGGGTTACATAAGACCTTCTAAATCCCCTCAAACTTCACCAGTGTTCTTTATCCCAAAGAAGGATGGAAAGAAGCGGATGGTCCAGGACTACCATTATCTCAATGAGTACACAGTTAAAAATAATTACCCACTCCCCTTAATCTCCCAACTTGTTGACAGGCTCAAAGGAGTTAAATTACTCACAAAGATGGATCTTCGTTGGGGCTATAATAATGTCTGTATCAAGGAAGGTGATGAATGGAAAGCATCCTTCGTGTGCTTCCATGGAGCATATGAGCCTCTCATTATGTATTTCAGCTTATGCAATTCACCATCCACATTCCAGGCTATGATGAATGAAATCTTTGCTGATATAGAGGATGTTGTGGTGGTTTACATCAATGGCATTTTAATATTCACAAAAACGGACAATGAGGCAGAACATGACAAGATCATTATGGAAGTTCTATGCTGTCTATAAGAAAATGATTTATTTGTCAAACCAGAAAAATGCATGTTTAAAACCAACGAGGTTGATTTCCTCAGAATGATTGTAGGAAAAGACGGGATCAAGATGGATCAGTCTAAGGTGGAGGCTATTTTGAAATGGCCTGAACCCACAAGTGTCAAAGGAGTTAGGAGCTTTCTAGGGCTGGCCAACTTCTACAGGAGATTCATTAAAGATTATGCGCAAGTTGCACGACCCCTGAATGATCTTCTAAAGAAGGATCTTGTCTTTGAATGGAAGGAAGAACAGCAACATGCATTTGACACACTTAAGAAATGTTTTACCATGGCTCCCGTATTGGCATTCCCAGACAATGATTGTCAATTCTGTCTTGAATGTGACGCCTTGGACTTCGCAACTGGCGCAGTCTTATCTATTCTAAAAGAAGACAAATGGCACCCAGTTGCCTATCACAGTCACAGCATGAGTCCGCAAGAATGGAATTATCCAATATGTGACAAAGAAATGCTATCTATAATCCAATCTCTTGAGATCTGGAGACACTATTTGGAAGGCACTAAACATCAATTTGAAATTTGGAATGATCATGCCAACCTTCAGTATTTTATGAAATCTCAGGATCTTAACCACAGGCAAGCAAGATGGTCACAGTACCTCTCTCGGTTCAACTATGTATTTGTCTACAAGCCTGGCACTACAAACACAAAAGCAGACACACTCTCTAGACGAGAAGATCACACGCAAGGCATAGAAGATGATAGTAAAGGTGTTACTATGATTCCGCCAGAACGTATATGGACTTCACAAGAAGTTGTAATATGTGATGAAGGTGATACTTACCTAAAACTCATAAAATCAGCCACAGCACTCCTTAAAAAAAGTCACATAAAAGAACTTATCACGAAGTATGGAGCACACCAAGAAAATGGCTATATAAAAAAGGAAGATCGTATCTATGTCCCAGATCAGGACACCCTTCGCTTAAAAATAGTAAAATCATGCCATGACTCACCCGTTGCTGGTCATCCAGGTTATGAGAAAACCATTGAGCTCCTAAGTTGGAGTTATTGGTGGAATTCCATGACCTCTTACGTCAAGGAATATGTTGCTAGATGTGGCAGATGTCAATGAATGAAGGGCACAAACCAAGCCCCTTCAGGTTTACTTAATCCTCTCATGGTTCCAGATAAACCATGGGAACACGTCATGGCAGATTTCACCACAGATTTGCCATTATCTAATGGATTTGACACAATTCTAGTGGTCGTTGATCGTTTCTCGAAGGAAACAGAGTTTATCACTTGTAACAAGATGGTTATGGCACTGGACACCACTAAGCTCTACCTTCACCACATGTGGAAGCAGCACAGGTTACCAAAGACAATTGTATCAGACCGCGGCCTGCAATTCGCTTCCCAAGTTATGCAGGATGTCCTGAAACACTTAGGCATCCAATCTAAATTAAGCACTGCTTTTCATCTGCAGACAGACGGTCAGATGGAATGCATGAACAGAGATCTCCAGCAGTATCTCAGATTGTTTTGTGCAGAAAAGCAGCACGATTGGGCAGACTGGCTCCCAATCGCACAATTTTCATATAATTCGAAGATCTTGGCATCTTCAAAGAAAACCCCTTTTGAGGTCACACACTCTTACCAGCCAAGGTTAGGGTTTGAGCCACGTGTCTCTAAAGCCCCAGTGGCCAAGGAGTTCACAAATGAAATGGCCAAGACTTTGGAAGAAACAAAAAATAATCTATTAAAGGCTCAAGCTTGCATAAAAGAGCAAGCCGATAAACACAGGAGCAAAGCTCCTAAGTATTCTATTGGAGATAAAGTTTGGTTAAGCATGACCAACTTATGTCTCACACGCGCTTCTAAGAAGCTCACGGAGAAATGGCTGGGTCCATATGTCATCACAGCATTTGCAGGTTCCAATGCTGTTATGCTTAAATTACCGAGATCTATGAAGATTCACCCCACAGTAAACATCTCACACATCAAACCATACAAGGAACGGCTCCCTGGTCAGGGAGCTGATAAACCAGGACCAGTGCTAGTCACTGATGATCGTGATGATGAATACGAGGTTGAATACATCGTCAACTCTCGTTTGAAAAATAGAAAATTTAAGTATCTTGTTTATTGGGAAGGATATTCTGACGAAGACCATACGTGGGAAATGGAGGCTAATCTTAAACATGCCAAAGGGGCTATCGAGGATTTTCATGCATCTCACCCCTCCACACCCCACAGGCTTCAAATGACTAATGCTCAATTCATAAAAATATTTATCCCCATTCCTGAGTCAACAACAAAGCTTGACGAGAAGGACAAACCTTTTGATTGCCTGGAAGTTGATCCCTAGAAGGGGGGTAGTGTTACGGGTCTAACATTTTTCTCCCTTATCTTATCTTTTGATCTTATCTTATTGTGTAACGTGATCTAATCAGATCTAATCATCTAACTATCGTGAACACTTTATCTAATCTTTTGGACTTAGAAACTTTTCGCACAATAGACGCTCACTTCTAATGGATCTAAGATCCTTTTACGCCTAGCACGGTTTCACTACTTCACTTCATCACCGTGCAGGCTATGGTTCCATTCTACATGCATTGTATGCATGCCATGCTCCTTATGTTCCATTCTGCCACATCCTCATGTGGTCCTCATGTCACACTTCTATTCCATTCTATGGCTATGCTGCCACACCATGCCTTATGCACATGTTACTCCTATATCATAGATTAGACGTACACAGGTGTACACACCCATATAGTATATAAACCCTCAATAGACAGCCAGAGAACTTCAGTCTAGTTCTCTTGGTCTTTTCCCCATAAGATCAGAGTAGCCTCTCTTCACTTCCTTTCCTCCAAGTCTAATTGTTCTGTGTGACCTTGGGACTTATTGTCTTTTGGGTTGTTTCA
>JBBPSC010000649.1:0-15265 GCA_038093395.1 Baorangia bicolor
ATATCCGGCATTTGCCCGGTCTCTCACGTTTCCTTCTGCCCCCACTTTTCTTAGACCTCCAACTGGCAGCCAGCAGGGGACCCGTCATTATTGTAAATGCAGGCGAGTATGGTTGTGACGTGCTCGTTGTGTTACTCGACCTGGATCCTGTTCACATTCCATTGGAGATCACAAAAGCACATGTTCGTGAGCTGTCTTCAAAGCTCCGTGCGTTGCTTTTGCACGCAAAGAATGCGAATGTGACGAGAGATCTTGGAGTCGTCTTGCGGGAACTCTGGGACCGGGTTGTTTCTCCCATTGTCGACTTCCTCCAGACAACACATCCATCTCAATCACGTATCTGGTGGTGCCCCACAGCCGAGTTCACTCACCTTCCCTTGCATGCTGCCGGCCCGTACAGGAAGGACCAACAAAATCTGGAGGATCTGTATATCTCGTCTTATACCACCACCTTGACCGCCCTCATCCGTGCCAGACGGCGCTATGCATTGAGTCCTGCAACGGAACGGAAACGCATTGTTGCTATAGGGCAAGTCCACACCATAGGCGAGAGTAAACTCGTTTCCGTCCGCACTGAAATGGCGAGCGTTGCTCGGCGCTTCGAAGATATCACGACATTCACACGTCTTGAGGGTCCAGAAAGCTGCCTCTCCCGGGTCACTGAGGAGCTGAGCAAGAATCAATGGTTTCACATTGCCTGTCATGGTCTCTCGAACCCGAAACAACCATTCGAGTCCGCATTTGCCCTCCGCGATGGCCACTTGACGATCCAGCGCATCGTCCAGTGCGATTTAGAGCACCCCCAGTTTGCGTACCTGTCTGCCTGTCACACGACTGTCGGAGATGAGGAGAGTTCAGACGAGGTGATCCATGTCGCGTCGGCGATGCAGTTCGCTGGGTTTCGTTCTGTGATTGGGACGATGGGGGCCGTGGACGATGCTCAGGCGAACAAGATCGCCTCGACGTTTTACGACAACATGACGGATGGGTCTGGTCGTCTGGACCCCACCCTCGCAGCGTTCGCGCTACACACTACGATGAAAAATTCGGTGGATATACCACTTGATCAACGGATTCTTTACATCCATCTTGGTATCTAGTTCTATGTCCTCGTTCGCTATCCTACTTTGCTTTTCTCATACTCGCTGTCTGTAACTACTATCGAATATTCCAGATGTCAGGAGGTCGAGCTTGACCCTACTTACCCTTGGGTATGAGCAGAAACGCGCCATGGTTCACGGAGCAGGATGTTACACCGGGACAATGGACGCATACAAGTCCATGCTCTCGATGCTCGAGCGATCTCCCCATCTACACATTCGTGATTCTTTGGACGTCGCTCGCATGTGAACGACGGGGGATCGAGAGCTGTGTGAATAGAGTGCATGTATTAATTATGGGGGAAATACTATGAATGAGAGACAGACATGAGGGTGTTTACTACATGAGAGACAAGGGGGCGGGTGGAAGCGCGAAGCGCTGTCCGGCTCCATGAATAGTCCCGGGCTTTAGATGAGCTGCGAGGTCGGGTGGGAACACACCCCGCGGGGGCGACCAGGGCTTCGATGGAACCCATGAGCGGGCGAAGAGGAAGGGGACCGAACGTGAGAGAGGGCAACTCGGGAGGGGTGGGTGGGTGCAAAACTGACAACGAGCTGCGCTGCAGAAATGGGATGGCTACTGACAGCATGATCACCGTGCATGTACAGGAGGACGCGGATGTATCTCGTCTTCTACACAACCGCTGCTTGTCGGACGGCGCCGAACCTGGACGCACCGACCTTGCTGCAGGTATTTGACGTATGGAACAAATTCTGTTTCCGTCTCTGGATGCTGGAGCAGATCCTAAGAAGAGTCCTTTCCGCGACGGTTTAACTCTCGTCCCGTACGCGAATCGAGTGGCTATCAGTCCTTTGTTTGCGGTTCCTCCTTGGAGAAGGTGGGATGAGATCGGACGTCCTAACGCATCAGGGGCGACGCCGCGTACGGGAAGCAGGGAAGGTTTCTGTCTCTGCGGGAAATGTAAGAGCGTAAGGTAATCACAGGCGAAGGACTGGAAAGTTCACGAGAAAAATGCGATTAAGTAGCAGCTTTTACAGATTACTGGTCCTGTTTTCGCGTTCTCGGGTATCACCAGAGCATCCCATTCCTACGATGAAAAGAGCATGATAGCAAGCATCCAATGCAACGGACGAGAGGACCCGGGCAGCGCCTGTAATGTGATATTTCTGATGCCGCGTCGACTACCCCGCTGAACAAATCACACCTCATGGGAAGATGTGAAGCGCAGGAAAAACTTGAGCGACGACGACTTGAGAGTAAGGGAAGAGGTGAGACTGCGAGAGGATAGGAAGATGACAGAAACATTAGATCAACAGATGCATGCAAGACGACGACACGTACCCATGTCGCTGAGGCAATTATGTGATTTGGGTAGTACGAGATGCTAGACGATAAGGCAATTGGGGTGAATGCAGGAATATGGCGCTTAGAACGGGGTGAGAAGTAGATCGAGAGTCAGGCAGATGCACAGATGCGTCAACAACGATACGCTATACAGAGAAGGGAGACTGATGCCAAGGGCAAAGACAATCGTCCTGGGGTCGATGCAGAGTGTGAGCTGGGAGGAAAGAAAGACGTTGGTAAGGGTATGGCTACACGACGCTTGCGAAGGTCCGGGAAAGTCACGTTGCAACACTGTTCAGAATGTCGAGGTAAGCAACGCGAGACCCAAATAACCCGCCTCGCCCACAAATACGATGTGATTGGGTAGACACAGGCCGAGATACCTGGGTAGAGTGGAACCGAAGAAGGTCTGTTGACACATGCTAGTCAGAGAATACTTAATGATGGCATATGATTAGTCATCGGGATTAATCAAAGACAAGCCAAATCGACACAAGCGGATGGGATGGCTCGGGCAATGCACCAAGAGCATGCCGCCGATGGAAGAATGACCATGATGGTGACTTAATCCCAATCCAAACCCATAGCGTCCTCCCGCCCGCCTCTCACTGCTGCCTCGACTGCCTCGGCTAACTCCCTAAACGCCCTCGTGTCCTCGTCCAATGTCTTCCCCGCATCGTCATTCTTGAGGAGCCGACTATCGACGCCTAGCGCGTGCTGCAATGCTTGTTCGCGCTCCGAACCACGAAGCGTGTCGGTCGAGGCGAGGAGATCGCACAGGCGCGGGTTCGACGATCGTATCGACGGAAACACGTACCTATAGCTTCGTATTGATGCAGTTGGAGGGGTTTAGGGTCGTCTCGTTTGAGCGGATCGGAGTAGGCAGACGTGTCGGGGACGTAAGGCCATTTGAGGGTGGTCAGTTGGCGGAGGGCGGTTGGGTCTTGGAGGGGTTCTGGCAGGTGGTCGGTGGAGTCGGGCGCGGACACAGGATTGGACTCAGGCTCTCGAGAGGCTATATGCGCATGTGTCGAAATGAGTAGACGAGACCAAGATGGGCACGTACCTTGGGTGGCACCACTGTTTCGGGTGGGGGTGGCCGTGGAACCAGAAGAGCACGTTTCTACGATACAGGGGTATTTTAGGACGAATTGATGGGGTTAGGCGCGCGGACCGAACCTTTGTGTTGCTTGTAGCACGCGACGGAGCAACTTTTTGGAGTCCAAGTCAACGGTCACAGTATTCAGCGCGGGAGGTCCACGGAAGGCGGAGGTGCTTACTAGTTGGCTCTACACGACGCGCATACGCATTTCGATACTTGGCATTGGCATACGATGCAAGTGGGTCGTTGATGAGGAGGCATGATCGGAGTTGGAGTGGTCAGATTAATATATAGCCTTATCTATGTGTGTATCATTATGATATATTTTATAAGGCTTTCCAGGACAGATAATGTTATATATGACATTATCTTTTCTTTAAAAAACTTCCTGATGAATCTCCCCTAATGCCCCAACAAAATTTACGGTTTGCAACTTCATTGACGGGCTGGACTAGGATTAGCCCTCGATCGGTTGGGCGGGGTCAACAAGCATAAACACTCCTCCGGGCACGCGCACCACGGCGACGCACCAAACGGCCGATAACTTAAAATCTCGAGATATCGACGACAAGCTTGAGAGACCAAACTCTAGTCTCGATAGCACAAGACGTATCTAGCGCTGACCTCGCATCCTGCCAGAAGTCATTCGGTAACTGCTCGTTGCAGGACACTCTGTACGTATTGGGCTTAGCGGGGGTGGGTTGAGCATCCAGTCAGTCCCGTGCCGCTTCTCGTGTTGTCGATCTGACTTTTTCATTTCGTTGAATTTGGATATTCCAGCGCACCTACCCTCTTTAGTTCAACCAGCCGCTCAAGTCAGCGTCTATCGTTCTGCAGCACGTTCAACGTACCATTTTCGATCCCGGGTACCAGCCATGACCGCCCCCCATCGGAAACGCGAGCATCAGCTCGATGAAATACAAAGTGAGCGACCTTTCTATCCCACTCCTGGTTTGTCCCGTCCAACTGTGTTTCTCACGGCCTGTTGTGTAATCTTACAGCTTTCAACGAGCCAGGCCTGCATGTCTCGTGCGACTCATGCATGTGCGACCTGACCCATTCTGTTCGAATGAAATGTGCCGATCCTGTGTGTGAACCAGGCGATGGAGTTGACATTTGTCCTGCGTGTTTTTGTGCCGGGAAGGAGTTTGCAAAGCACCGACGCGGCCATGCATACCGTGTCATCGTAAGCCAAGGTGTTGAGGCGCTAGCATCGTTTGGCCTAACGCAGTCTTTTCTCAGGAACTACTTTCATATCCTATCTTCTCAGAAGACTGGGGTGCCGATGAGTATGTCATTCTTTATATCACCTGAAATCCTCATCAATTTCGCGTACGCTAGGGAGCTACTTTTAATCGAGGGCATATCGAAAGCTGGCTTTGGGAATTGGAAAATGATTGCGGAGCACGTCGGCACGCGGACGAAGGAAGAACTAGAAGAACATTACAACTCTGTTTATGTCGATTCTCCTGACTGGCCTCTGCCGGTAAGTTGTTGACGCCAAGTCGAAGCACCCTGCGCTAAACCTCTAACGTAGCGGATGGATGCTGATTTTGATATTGACCCCGAAGAGTTCCAGCAGCGGAAACGAAGACGAATGTCAGCTATGAATAATGCTGCCCCACCCCCTCCAAAGGTCGCCCCAACGTCAGCACTAGGTGTGCATGAGGTCGCCACCTTTCTTCCGGGTTGCCTGGAATTCGAGCGGTACGATCGGGTCGGGGAGTTGACGGCGCTTGATGAGGCCATTGCCCTCGCCCGACAAGCACTCGGCCTTCGCCCATTTGGACACCCACTTCGATCCACCTCTTTGCACAACCTTGCAAATTGTTTCTTCACTCGGTACAGACGGCTCGGGGAGATGACAGACCTCGAGGAGGCCATCGTCCTCGTCCGACAAGCACTCGACCTTCGCCTACCTGGGCATCCTCTTCGATCCAGCTCTTTGAACAACCTTACAGACCATCTCTCCATTCGGTACAACCAGCTCGCACTGATGAAGGACCTTGATGAGCTCATCACCCTCGATCGAGAAGCACTAGGGCTTTTCCTGCCCGGTCACCCTCGTCGATCGAATTCATTACAATCCCTCGCGTACAGGCTTCATACTCGCTTCACACATTTACGCAAGATCGAGGACCGAGAGGAGTTGTTCAGCCTGTACACTCAGCTGGAACACATCCCACAAACGGTGTCTTCGAATGATCTGTCTGTCGCCAAAGCGTGGATTGAGACAGCCGAAGATTTCCAGCACCCCACGATGCTTCTCGCATACGAAACATTCCTTCGACTACTCATCCAATATCTCGCTAGCTTGCCGTCATTACCTCAAGATCTGGTTGTCCTCAAGAAGCTGACATCGTCGCTGGCAGTGGATGCGTTTTCCGCTTGTCTTCGTAAACACGCTCCCACCAATGCACTGGAGCTTCTTGAACTGGGACGAGGTGTCTTTTGGAGCCAGCTCACTCAGCTCCGTTCACCCTTTCATGATGTCACTGTATTCCGCCTGGCAGGACAAACATTGGCAGACGAGTTCATGTGGCTGACCTCACTCATTCACAATCCTTTCAGTTCACCCGATCAGGCGCAACATGATCGAACAGGGCATTTCAACATCCAATTGCAACAAGTCGTGAAGGATATTCGGCATTTGCCCGGTCTCTCACGTTTCCTTCTGCCCCCGCTTTTCGTAGATCTCCAACTGGCAGCCAGCAGAGGACCAGTCATCGTTGTAAATGCGAGCGAGTATGGTTGTGATGCCCTCGTTGTGTTACTCGACCAGGATCCTGTTCACATTCCATTGGAGATCACAAAAGCACATGTTCGTGCGCTATCTTCGAAACTCCGTACCTTGACTTTGCACGCAAAGAGGGTGAATGTGACGAGAGATCTCGGTGTCATCTTGCGGGAACTCTGGGATCGGGTTGTTTCTCCCATTGTCGACTTCCTCCAGACGACACATCCATCTCAATCACGTATCTGGTGGTGCCCCACAGCCGAGTTCGCCCTCCTTCCCTTGCATGCTGCCGGCCCATACAGGAAGGGCCAACAGAATCTGGATGATCTGTATATCTCGTCTTACACTACCACCCTGACCGCCCTCATCCGTGCCAGACGGCGCTATGCATTAAGTCCTGCAACGGAACGGAAACGCATTCAAGTTGTTGCTATAGGTCAAGCGCATCCCACAGGCGAGAGTAAACTCGTTTCCGTGCGCACTGAAATGGCGAGCGTTGCTCGGCGCTTCGAAGACACCACGACATTCACGCGTCTTGAGGGTCCAGAAAGCTACCTCTCCCGGGTTACTGAAGAGCTGAGCAAGAATCAATGGTTTCACATTGCCTGTCATGGTCTCTCGAACCCGAAACAACCATTCGAGTCTGCATTTGCCCTCTGCGATGGCCACTTGACTCTCCAGCGCATCGTCCAGTGCGATTTAGAGCACCCCCAGTTTGCGTACCTGTCTGCCTGTCACACGACTGTCGGAGATGAGGAGAGTTCAGACGAGGTGATCCATGTCGCGTCGGCGATGCAGTTCGCTGGGTTCCGTTCTGTGATTGGGACGATGGGGGCCGTGGACGATGCTCAGGCGAACAAGATCGCCTCGACGTTTTACGACAACATGACGGACGGGTCGGGTCGTCTGGACCCCACCGGCGCAGCGTTCGCGCTACACAAGACGATGAAGAATTTGGTGGATATACCACTTGATCAACGGATTCTTTACATCCATCTTGGCATCTAGTTCTATATCCTCGTTCGCTGTCTGTGACTGCTATCGAATATTCCAGGTGTCAGGAGGTCAAACTTGAACCTACTTACCCTTGGGTATGAGCAGAAACGCGCCATGGTTCACGGAGCAGGATGTTACACCCAGACAATGGACGCGTACAAGTCCATGCTCTTGATGCTCGAGCGATCTCCCCATCTACACATTCGTGGTTCTTTGGACGTCGCTCGGCAGGTATGTGAACGACGGGAATAGAGAACTGTACGAATAGAGTGCATGTATTGATTGTGGGGAAAATACTACGAATGAGAGACAAGGAGGCGGGTGGCAGCGCGGCTCCATAAACAGTCCTGGGCTTTAGATGAGCTGCGAGGGCGGGTGGGAACACGCACCGCAGGAGCGACCAGGGGTTCGATGGAACCCATGAGCGGGCGAGGAGGAAGGAGACCGAACGTGAGAGAGGGCAACTCGGGAGAGCTGGGTGGGTGCAAAACTGACAACGAGCTGCGCTGCAGAAATAGGATGGCTACTGACAGCATGATCACCATGCGGGTACAGGAGGACGCGGATGTATCTCGTCTTCTACACAACGTGCAACGTCATGGAATGTCCACCGAGTGAATGTAGATCGTTGTGCTCCGTTCAAGCCATCGGAGAATCCGGAGCATCAACGCGGCTCAGGCTGGTCCCGCATGTTTCCCTCATGTTCCCCTCCAGGGCACATACTGCGCGGGGTAAAAAAAATCCACGGCAGTCAAGGACACATTCGTGAGCCGAAAAGACCCTCTCTATTTTTTGTCGCTTTCTGCTGTTGGTATTTCAAGGCTCCGTCGTCACATTGCAGAACACACCTACGCGAGAAGTTCTCACTGTTATCTTCCGTCGCTGATCCTCGTGTCTCGACATGGGTCCACACACGGTTCTCGTCGATGCTTGTGTTTACTCCAGGAAAGATGACTATTCAAGATCAACTGAGCGGTCTCGAAGAACTTGGAGTCGTCGCGATCAGAATTGATCCAGGTGAATCAGAGGCGTGGCGCTACCTTGTTCCGCTGCTTGTCGGACGGCGCCGAACCTGGACGCACCGACCTTGCTGCGAGTACTTGACGCTTGGAACAAATTCCGTTTCCGTCTCTGGATGCTGGAGCAAATCCTAAGAAGAGTCCTTTCCGCGACGGTTTAACTCTCGTCCCGTACGCGACTCGAGTGACTATCAGTCCTTTGTTTGCGGTTCCTTTTTGGAGAAGGTGGGATGAGATCGGACGTCCTAACGCATCAGGGGCGACGCCGCGTGCGGGAAGCAGGGAAGGTTTCTGTCTCTGCGGAAAATGTAAGAGCGTGAGGTAATCACAGGCGAAGGACTGGAAAGTTCACGAGAAAAATGCATTCAGTAGCATCTTTTACAGATTACTGGTTTTGTTTTTGCGTTCTCGGGTATCACCAGAGTATCCTATTCCTACGAGAAAAGAGTGTGATAGCAAGCATCCAATGGAAATATTAGATCAACAGATGCATGTAAGATGACGACACGTACCCACGTAGCTGAGGCAACTATGTGATTTGAGTAGTGACGAGAAAATGAAACAAATAAATAAACTACAAGGCATTTGCAGTGAATGCATGAATATGGCGCTTAGAACGTGGTGAGAAGTAGATCGAGAGTCAGGTAGATGCGCAGATGCGTCGACAACGACACGCTATACAGACAAGGAGACTGATGCCGCGGGTAAAAGACGATCGTCGTGGGGTAGTGCGAGCTGGGAGGAAAGAAAGACGTTGGTAAGGGTATGGCTACACGACGCTTGCGAAGGTCCGGGAGAGTCAGGTTGCAACACCGCTCAGAATCTCGAGGTAAGCAGCGCGAGACCCAAATAATCGCCTCGCCCACAAATACGATGCGATTGGGTAGATGCAGGCCGAGATACCTGGATAGTATCGTTAGTGGAACCGAAGAAGGTCTGTTGACACACGCTGGGAAGAGAATACTTAATGATGGCATATGATTAGTCACCGAGAAGAATCAAAGACAAGCCAAATTGACACAGGTGGATGGGATGGCTCGGGCGATGCACCAAAAGCACGCCGCCGATGGATGAACGACCATCATGGTGACTTAATCCCAATCCAAACCCATAGCGTCCTCCCGCCCGCCTCTCACTGCTGCCTCGACTGCCTCGGCCAACTCCCTAAACCCCCTCGTGTCCTCGTCCAATGCCTTCCCCGCATCGTCATTCTTGAGGAGCCGACTATCGACGCCTAGTGCGCGCTGCAACGCCTGTTCGCGTTCCGAACCACGAAGCGTGTCGATCGAGGTGAGGAGATCGCACAGGCGTGGGTTCGACCTGAGGACCGTACGAACCGTCGCAGAGGTCGCTGCGAGACGCAAGGGCACGCGCGCGTGTGACGGGAACGCATACATGGTAATCAGTGTCATACTTTCCCCCCGCGTGTCATGTTCGACGATCGTATCGACGGAAACACGTACCTATAGCTTCGTATTGATGCAGTTGGAGGGGTTTAGGGTCGTCTCGTTTGAGTGGATCGGGGTAGGCAGACGTGTCAGGGACGTAGGGCCATTTGAGGGTGGTCAGTGGGCGGAGGGCGGTTGGATCTTGGAGGGGTTCTGGCAGGTGGTCCGTGGAGTCGGGCGCGGGCACAGGATTGGACTCAGGCTCTCGAGAGGCTATATGCGTATGTGTCGAAGTGGGCAGACCTGAGACCATGATGGGCACGTACCTTGGGTGGCACCAGTGGTGGCACCACTAATCGGGGTGGGGGTGGTCACGGAACCAGAAGAACACGTTTCTACGATACAGGGGTATTTTAGGACGAATTGGTGGGGTTAGACGCGTGGACCGAACCTTTGTGTTGCTTGTAGCACGCGACGGAGCAACTTTTTGGAGTCCAAGTCAACGGTCACGGTATTCAGCGCAGCACGGAAGGCGGATGAACTTACTAGTTGGCTCTACACGACGCGCATGCGTATTTCGATGCTTGGCGTTGGCATACGATGCAAGTGGGTCGTTGATGAGGAGGCATGATCGGAGTCGGAGTGGTCAGATTCGGACCACATATTTGGAAAGCCAATTAGACGTCAGTACGACTTGATTATAAACTCTTCCAAACTCTTTCGTCTCTTCGTCCGTGCATGTTAACATGTGCATTTCCTGTATCTGATGCTTCAAAATCATAGTACGCGAGGCGTCGGAATTTGTGGCCTCACTGTCAAAGTCTCTTGAATCTGCTCATCTTTGCACTTTAGGCACTTCTGTCAGCTGCGGTAGTCCTTACATCGGCGCTGAAGGTCTTGTCTTCTCCTTAACTCAGGTCCGTCTCATCTACTCATGGTCTAAGATACACTGCTAAGCATACACCTAGCTCTGGCTTGGCAGCCTAGCCATGAGGAGCCAAGACTCGGGGCTGACGCTCGTCCAGGAGCCTACCAGAGTAAGCCCAATTTTTCGGTGCGTCCTTGGATATTTCAGCCTTTATGCTAAAGGTCGTGTTACGACCATCAGATTGAGAATGGTGTGAACATAATCTCTGATTCATGGCATCAGGCTTGTGCTTTCAAATTGCACTTCTGATCACAGTATTCATAAGTGAAATGACTGCTTCTCGTCTGAGACGACGGCTCACTGCCTGAACCCCGCTGCGGTGATGAATGGTGTAGATTAGCCTTCTGTAGATAGAGCTGGCTGCCGCGGTCTCACGGGGTCCTTTCGGTAGCGGCTTTCGGAAGCTATTGCGCACGAGTTGTTCTCGCTCACTCCTTCGACTTTTGGCCCATTCCATAGCCTTGGGGCCTTCCGCGTCTTTCGGGTAGCAAAAGTGGTCTCACAGCGCTCATTCTTGTCGTTTTGTATGATATTTTCGCTGTCATGGATGATTCGACAAACGGCACTGGACGGTCGATTGACATCGAACTGGGAGGACAAGAAGTCATAACTATAGACTTGGACAACCTCGACCCCAGCCCGGACGACGTGCTCGATCTACTGAAAGAAGGCCAATGTAGAGTATCGGTATGGGCAAGGCTAGCCGGGGAGTATTGGCGGAGAGGATACCTTTCCGCTGCAGAGCGGATTGCACATTCTGCGATCGAGTGTACGTGGTCCGATTGGTTGTGCGCTCGTGGCATGCTTATTTGTGTGGTATTTTTTGTAGCTTTGACAGCGAACGGCACGACGGCTCAGTCACCTCCAATATACGCGTTACTCGCCAACATTCAGATTGCACATGCCCAGAAAGCGCCAAAGTTGGTTCTGTCGGATGCTCGTAAGCCCTCGACATCTGCTTGGATTGTGCTTGCTCATGATTTGCCATGCAGGGGAGGATAAACTCACAGGCGTACGTTCAAAAGAAGAATATTATCGGGATGCTGCTCAGTACCTCAATGCCGGAGAGAGAGCCGCAGCAGAAGGTGGAGAAGGTGTCGGTGGAACCCTGGCATTCTTGACGCGAGGTATGCAATGATCATCATCAGAATGTCTGAACTTAGCATGGTATAGGAATCCAACAATTGGCTACTCGATCTATGGATGACGCGATGCGCTCTTTCGAAGGTGTCCTCGCAGAAAAACCGACTAATATCGTGGCACTCCTCGGCAAAGTTCGCTCTTCCGCTCAATAAGCATTGCTGGAACTGACAGGTCTCCGAAACACAGGCCCGCATTCTTTACGCAAGACGAAGTTACCCTCAAGCTCTCAAATTATTCCAGCAAGTCCTCCAGCTAAACCCGTCGTGCGTTCCAGATCCTCGGATTGGTATCGGTCTCTGCCTCTGGGCAATGGATCACAAGACGAAAGCAAAAGCCGCATGGCAAAGAAGCTTGGAAGTGGTGCGTAGCTCATTATTGCAATCTTCATTTCAACCATGGCACTCAGCTTCACGATCAGAATCCGTCTGAGTGGGCCGCTCAACTTTTATTGGGCTTGGAGTCTATCAACGCGAGTAAGGCTGGGAATCAAACCGAACAAGAACGCGCCCAGGCCTTCTTGATTGGCACCAAATACATTGAGAAGGCCTTCAATGCAAACCAAAAGAGCGCTGCAGCAGCGAACGCGTTGTGCGAGCTGTTCCTTCGTAAAAACAACCTCAAACGGGCGAGTTTACACCTTAGGACACGTGTCCTAGCTTTTCTGACTTTGATTCAGGCATTAAAACTGGCAGAGCGAACGGTACAATTCGCTGATACACTCACGGTCTTAACGGAGGGCAATTTAAGAGCTGCCCGGGCTTTGCATGCCGAAGGGTCAATAAAAGAAGCGACAAAATACTACACGATCGCGACGGAGGGTCAACCAAAACACATACTTGGCGCTATTGGCATGGCGCAGATGCAGATGCTCAATGGTAAGCTCTAGGGTTCTCTGAACCGATCGGACCAGTAAACTTCTGGGTGATTAGATGAAGTGGCTGCGGCGATCCACACTCTTGACACATTGATACAACCTCCTAACCCACAACGATCGGTGGAAGCCACCGTCGTGCTTGCTTCGCTTCGTGCACATCCTCGGCCAGGTGTGTCGAGCGCGGACGTTGCCCAGGAGAAGCTCAAAGCACGTGAACTGTTCGATCGAGTTATCAAAAGTATCGAACTAGACGACGCACGTGCGAATGGACATGCGAGTGCATCAAGTCGAGCATCGAGCGCACTCAATGATGACATGGAGATGCACGTCGAAATAGCGCGTTTGTGGCAGGAAGACAGTGTGGAACGGACTGCCAAAGCTTTCCGTGATGCCTCGCGAGTCAGTGCAGCGAGTGGTCAGGCTGATCCTCGACTACTGAACAATCTTGGCGCCCTGCAACATATGGAAGGCAACTTGGACGAAGCGCGGACTATGTATGAAGATGCGTTGACGCAGGCTGCGACTCTCAGCGCAGAGGACGGGGAGGCCATGTCGACATCGATATTGTACAATCTTGCCAGAGTATACGAGGAGAGTGGGGTGCATGCGACGGCCAAAGAGGCATACGACAAGCTTCTTTCTCGCCACCCAGAATATGTTGATGGTCAGTATTTCTATATGACTCTCTCTTTGACAAAGTTCCACTGATGGTTCAAACAGCCAAGATCCGACAAGCACAGATGCTTGTAAATCTTGGCCAGCCCAACGATGCCCACGAGTTGCTCAAGCAGGCCTTGGCCACCCAGAATACCAACCTCAACCTCCGCGCATTCTATACTTCTTTCCTCCTTCAACACAGCGTAAAGGGGGCGAAGGACTTCGTATTCGCCACGCTCAAAGACCACGAGAGACACGACGTCTACTCTCTCTGTGCTGCCGGGTGGATCCTGTACACCCAAAGTCGGGATAGCCGAGACCCCAATCCAAAGATGGTAGAAGAGCGAAAACGGAACTTCCAACGTGCGGTCGAGGCATACCACAAGGCACTTCAGCTGGACCCCCTCTGTGCGGTGGCTGCTCAAGGTCTTGCCATTGCAGTTGCGGAGGATGCGCTAGGGACGTTGAGTGGTGCGCCCCCCGTTTCAGCAGCCGACGACGCTCAGCGGCGGTTGAAGAATTCGCGAGAAGCGCTTGACGTGTTCGCAAAGATTCGGGAGACACTCAATGACGGGAGCGTCTATGTGAACATGGGCCACTGCTACTACGCGCGCGACGAGTTTGACCGTGCGATCGAAAGCGTGAGTGACGTGTTGAAGCATTTGGCCATTGAGCGCTTATCCCATGTTGGTAGTACGAAACTGCTTCCGTCAAGTTCTACAACGGTCAAAACGTGCCTGTGCTGATGTGTCTATGTCGATCCTGGTATGCCAAAGCCACGAAGGAGCAAACGTCGGTGGCTATGAATACCGCGTTGAAATACGCGCAGACGGTGAGACATCTCTTGGCCCCCACGATATATCGCCGCATCGGGGACAATGAGACTTACTCTACATCTCCCCTAGGCACTTCACGTACAACCGAGCGACAAAGCGATCATGTACAACATTGCCATGATTCAACAAAAAACAGCAGAACTCATGTTTGGACTGGGTCCCGCCAAGCGGACCCTGAAAGACCTCGAGTGGGCAATCGCTCAGGCCAACCACGCTCAACGGTATTGTCCTTCCCTTTCAACCGGCCTATCCACTGACTTACACACGATCTTCAGTATCTTTGGTTCGTTGGCGGCGGATACCTCTCAGTTCTTGCCCTACAGTCTAGAGCTTGCAGATCAGCGTCGGAAATACGGGGAGAGCATGCTGCGTCGGGCAGAGGAACATCTTATTGCTCAAAGAGAGTTTGAGGCAGAGGCCCAAGCGAGACTTGAAGCTGCCCGCCAGAAGAGACAGGAGGAGAGAGAGCGGCAGGAAGCTCTCGAGGTCCGTCGTTCCTCCTCCTTATCGGACATTGTACGCGATGACTGACTCGTTCTCGTTGCATTCTTTTGTATCTTTCACATTGCAACAGAGGGCAAAGATGGAGGAACTGCGCATACAAGCTGAGAAACTGGCGGAGGAACGTCGGATCGCGCGAGAGCAAGCTCTCGAGTGGACGAGGGAGGTCCAGATGGAGAGCGACGAGGAACGGGAACGTAAATCCAAGCGTTCGAGTAAAAAGGTCAAAGTCGAAGTCGAGAGCGGGGACGAGGGTGTGGCTACGCCGTCTGAGCCAAAAAAGAAGCGGAAAGGAAAACTGAAACGAGCGGGCGATCAAGGCGGCGAGGAGAACAACGAGCAGTTGTTTAGTGATGATGAGATGGAGAGTAAGCCGGCGAAGAAGGTACGTGGTGTTTGGTCATGCTGATGGGTTAATGCGGCGAGCTGATTCGCGCTGACGCACGATAGCGGGGAGCGAAGAAGCGGGTCGTTCGCGATGATGAAGATCAGGAGGCGACAGGTGGACCGCGGAAGAAACAATTGTGCGTTGCCTCCAGTCCGCCTGCGGTAGCCTGACCTGACTGATCCTCCCTCCCCCATCGCTTCAGCAAAAGTAAAGAATACATCTCCGACACGGACGATGAGGAAATGTCATAGTGCTCGCAGATGTTGTCAGGGTGCATTGCGCCCGTATCC
>JBBPSC010000650.1:0-15257 GCA_038093395.1 Baorangia bicolor
CCTCAAATGTTGCATCGAATGGTTTGCCAACCCTAGTGTTAGCAACTCTGAGCAAGTATCCATGTTTCAATGCCTCATGTCTCACCAATAACGTGGTTTCATTGCAGTAGGCTTACAGCCGATGCGCGCCGCCCACTACGTGTCCTGATCTTCAACTGTACTAACGGTCGTTCAGGCGAGATCTTCCTCAGGACTATATTCAATGAGATCAAGACACAGTTATTAGCTTTCAAGATCCCTGGGGAAGCTAGTCGTTTCTTCGACCAAGTTATATTCTGCAGTAACGTTACCTATACTGACGGACACTTTAAAGGCGGTAAGTGACCTGGATGGTGTGCATCACTCCGTATCATCATCTGTTTTACATAGATTTGACCTCCGTCGCATTTGCTACTGCAGTGCACACTGGACCGACCACCCAAGATCAGCTTAAACAAGCTTGGTCAAATGTAGTGAAAGAATTCCCTGTCGATGCGATTCATTCTCTGCCCTCCGTTGAACATGCCATTCGGAAAGTTCGAGAACATTCGACCACGAGACGTACGGACGTTCTCGTTACTGGTAGCTTGCATCTAGTAGGAGGTGTCATAGAGGTAGCGGGATTGTCTTCCGTTGCTCTTGGAGATCTGTAGCATCCTTTCTCGCTGTCATGTCTTATAACACCCCCACAGAGATTGACCGTCGTCTAAACGTATCCATAGTTGGTACCTAACTCTTGACCTAACTTATAGAGTATCCGCCTTCAACAGGCTTTATGAAGTTTCGTCTTTTAGAAGATTGGAGTCCTTAGCGATCACTAGATAGATTGCAGATGTTTGGAGGAAAAGAAATGGATCCTCTAAATATACCACATTCCTCGTCAGGTATCATCAATGTCTTCTGTAAAGCCATAATGCATGATACGGAACAAAAAAAAGGTTATCACTCCTTTATTTCTCAGGTATGGCCAGAGGTCAACGCCCCAGTTCCGCTAGGTAGGAGGACTGGCTGTATAGGTAACATGTACTTCAGATCAAGTTCTTCCAAGACAGTCTTGAGGTGACGCATGAACTCGTTCCTGCGCGCCCAGCGCCCGCCCCAGTCTTGCCAGTTCGAACGATCTAAAAAGAGCGAAATGAGTGTACCGCATAATGCGTTCATACGATGGTACACTTGCGTTCGATAGATATAGTGAGAGAAATGGTGTTTTGATACTCCATCTTGTCAATGTTGACACCGTAGCCTGACCATTCGCGGTTGTTTGCGACGACGTAAGCCTGTACACGCTGTTTGAGCTGTTCGACGATTTCCAACGCGGTATTATAGGATATCGTGATAGTCGTACTCTCCCACCTGCCGACAATGAATCTCGTGCACGTTGATGGAGGTTGGATACAACGTACATAGAAGTACTGCGACGCATGTTGTGAACTAGCTTCGTGCTAGATAGTAGGGAGTTCGGCACGATGATCTCTTGGCCGTCAACTCGTCGGAATATAGTGGAGAAGAGGCCAAATTCCTTGACGACAAGGTACTGCTCGTCGATCATTATCAGATCCCCCACGTCAAACACATGTGTGGAGAAGATGAAGATAAGCTGGCAATAGGATTAGCGATTGTCTTCAGTATTCGAAAAATACCTTACGGATTCGAACAGCGTCTGGGCCGAGTGGCCGAAGATGAATGAGAATCCAAGAATGATGGTCGCGAGAGGTACTAGCGAGGCCAACGTGTTATTTCGATTGAAGATGAGCAAACAAGCAAATACGATGAAAAGGAGTGCAACGCAGACAAGCACTGCATCAAGCTTGGCCACCGCTGAACCGACGTCCTATTCGTGTTGTCAACGACGAACGGTTCCGAGTGTTTGGTTCTTCTCACCTTGAGACTTGCCGTCAGTGCTTTGCGTTCTCTGTAGATTCTTTGCACTGCTTCTCTCATCTCCTGTCTACTGATATCACCATTTCCATCCTTGTCGAAAAGGGTAAATGCCGCATGCTAGCTAGAGCGTTAGCTTGGACACTCGAGAGCGGCAGAAAGACACAGACAGCTTCTGAAATGGATCGGAAATACGGATAAAAGTCTAAGGAAACACGCGTCCGTTACATAAATCACAGGCGTCACAAGGATCAGCAACGCACCTTCTACGACGAGGTGCGATCTCTCAGGACTCGTAGCCTTTAAGCCTTCAAACAACTTCTTTGCCAACTTCCTGGCCGAGTGAAGCCCTCCCAGTTCTCCGTCCTTGTGAAACTTGGAATTTTTTAATGCCACTTGCCCAATGGCTCCGCCGACCTGATCAACAATGATAGACGCCATGAATCTGCGCCGGCGACGCCTCGTTTCTGCTCGACTCAGTCCGCGGCGCTTCTTCTTCTCCAGGGGATGCTGAGCAGTAGTCTCGTGCTGCTCGGGGGCGGGGGAAACGTCTGATGGGAATGACGTCGACACACCGTTGAAATCCTTCCGATGCGTCCAAGCACCTGTCAGTCCTCCAAGATCGAGCGACGCGCCTATTGAGCTGAGCGCATTTATAGGACCTTTCTTTCCATGGGCTGCTTTTCGATTAGTTGACACAGGGTGTGCATTCGAAAGGAGATCGAGCGCTTTCAACCCCAGGCGATTCTCGGCCAACCGGTCAGCGAGCGCGCGCTGGTGGAAGTTGATGGCAACGAATCTCAAAAAGAGCTTTTCCACGAACAGGATCACGGCTGCGGTAAAAAGAGCCTGTTTGAATCACACGGAGACTTTTAAGAGGACGACATGCAACCGAGAAACGAGAAAATACCTGCATGACACGGTTGATGATGACCCAGTACGACCCTGGTGGGTTATAGTAGGTTCGAATCACAGACAAGGCTATCCATGCCCATGATACGTCAAGAAGCAACTTCAGCCAAGCGGATACCGCTAATGTGAGCTTTAGGGTGTCATGATCAGGAGGAGTTTGAAATCGAAGACCGAGGTGATGCCAACACACCTCTACTTGCGTCTTCAATCGTTCGACCTGGCCACCGAGGAACAGAATGATAGTAACGATAGTGCTTGGTAACAGGTCGACAACCAAATAGGTCGCACAAGATGCTGTCCATATAATAGAGATCCACAGGGACCACGCGTGCACTTGAGGGCGTACACCTCCGCTGCTTTGATACTTGAGTTCCACGACCAAAAGCGGAGTGATGAAAAACGCGGCGCCGATGACCCCAACCAAGAGAGTTCGGACGGGACGAGTCAGTTTCATAAACGCGAGCCAGAGGGCCCTGCCTCTCCGAGCATGCTTGCCTTGATGGGTCTCTTCTTCTGCACCTGAAGGCTCTTCGTCCCAGTCGAACTCGTCGGAGGTATTTGTGGATGTGTCTGAGTCGATTTCCACGTGTTGTACATCACAGTCGTTCCCCTCATCGTCCTGACTCTGTCCTGGAGTGCCATTCGCATCATCTCCTGGCTCTGAGATGCTTGAAAGGCGAGTATCGCAAATATCAGCGGGCTGTGGTTTGGATGTCATGGATAGAGCATGAGAGGAGGAAAAGGTAAGTGGTGGCACGCAGTGAGAACGTTTCAATGGTGCTCCAACGAGTTCTTGGCAACTCGGTACCAGAGGGCATTTGTTCGTTTACGTACAACATTCACTACGGTATGGATCACCCGTTGCCTGACCAGAGCGTCGAAACCACGTGTGGGTATCACTACAGGAGACGTCGCCTCACGGTCCTAGAGTCGCTGCCCATCAGAGGAGGCGGTGAGGCGGGACGTTTATGCTTGTGATGAGGACATGAGATGAGCTCCACACTCAGTTGACACAAACTATTAATATGTAGGCACTCACGCGGTCACTCGGCAAGACAGAATCTTGGGCAAACTTTGAAACACCAAACTGTTGAGTTGGGAGAAAAGAGGATTCCTCATAATCCTCAACCGAACGTTCTGCAGTCATTCCTCTGCGTAGAGAGCTTGCTCCGAAGGGCTGGGTAGGAGGTGGTTCTTCCATGGACCTATTTACGTCGAGCAACGCCGAACGCATTGGCTGCTGTGTATTTCGACGTGCTAAGGCGCTCTGGCCGAATTGCTGGGTTGGCTGTGGGTCTGTCTGGCCCTTGGTAGGCCCAAGGATGTCCCTGGCTCTGTCCAAGATGCGCCCACGTGTCTCTGGCAGGGACTTGACGGTGGGAACGACTTGCTGGCGTTTGGACTTTTTGGCTGAACGAATGGGGACAACTAAATCCATCAGAGTGGCGGTTGTCGTGTTCTGAGTGGGGGACAAGATGGCAATTTCCTTTTCGATGAGAATTCTGATTGTGTCTTCGGTCAACGCATTTTTCTTTGCACATTGTTCGATATGTTTGCGCTTCTGCTTGGCTGCTTTCCTGCTCGTCCACTGTAGTCCACAACCGATGCATTTGGATAGCTGCTTGAAGAGTTGAGAGTCGGGCAAGTGGTCGGGTGTGTCTTTCTTGATGACACTAGCGGGTCGAGACGGGCCGTCGGTGGGTGGGGGTGCGCGCGAGGCGGATTTATAGGCGAAGCGGGATAGCTCTAATACATCTTGTACACGTGATCAGACCTCGTCAGGAGGTTCTTTCGAAGTTCACTCACTGTCAGACTCGCCTTCTGTGACATCATCGCGTCTTCTGCGTCGTTCTCGCTCTGGCTCAGAGTCTTCGACGACGTCATCGACTTGTTGCATGACACGGAACAAGGAGACGCGTTGTTTGTGTTTGTTTGTCCATAATGAGTCTCTCGCCATATGTCACAGAAGCACTCTTTCTTCCTTCGCGATCGATGATGAACCCGCCACTAAAGTCGGCGACGCCCATAGTCAACAGCGACGAGCTCCTCCAGATAGTCACGCTCGCCGCGTCCCAGATCCCAGAACAACTCAACGCTTCCACAGACCGCCTCAAAGTCCTCCTCGACACCCACGCCGGCACCTACAATGCCCTCCATCGAATTGCCGCAGATCTCTCTCAACCTCTGCAGGTCAGGCAACAAAGCATCATTCAATTCAAGAACGCAGCTCTGTCTCACTGGAGATCCCGAAAGTCCGTCCTCCCTTGCCCTTCCGCCACTTGCGCCCTTTGATCACCCTTTCAGGCTCTTGAGCGAAGATGACCGCATACAAATTCGCCATCGATGCTTCACTTTCTTGTCCGAGGCAGATGACACTGTACGTCCATCTTCAACCACTCCCGTGTCCAATTCATCTCCCCCTAACAGATTGCCGAGTGTAATGAATTGATTGTCGCAAAAATCGCGCGGCTGGACTATCCGCACAACTGGTGCGTCTAGACACACCATTTAGCTATATGCCGTTCACGTTACAGATGTATCAGGGCATCTCTCTTCACGCAAATTATGCCTGTCGTCGAAAGTGGCTTGCTCTCCTTAGCCAACTCACCAAATGCGACCATTCAGTCGACACTTACCCTGGGGCGTAGTTTGAAAGTCCTTAACTCCATTATCAATGAGTTTTCTGGCATGAAAATGCTCACAGGCATCAACACAATGTCCCAGGTACCACGATCGCCTTCCTAACACCATAATTCTTGTTCATCCTGTCTCCAGATCACGGACCAGCTACGGAACATCATCTTCGCATACTATTCACAGCTCTTCCCCACGATATTGAACATAAATGGTTTGCTGGGTCAAGAACGTACTGTTGCTTCTCTCACTGTAGCCCATCTCATCTACAAATGTCTCGTAAAGATGGCATTATGGTCGTGGCCTCGCATCATCAGGGGCGAGAAAGGCGAGTTCGCAGAACTCAAAGAATGGGTAAGTATCGTGTCAAGGATCGATGCTTACCCAGATTCTTTGACTTTTGCTATCGTAGTTCCTTCAATTGTTTCAGAGTTCTACCGCTCAACTTACGGCGCTTTCAGAGCTACGTATAGGCCTTGTTCTCTCTTTACGAACCATGCCGGCCTCCGATCCAATCACGACCCTCTCCATCGTTCGATTGACACACCACATCCGTCTTTTCGGCAAGTTCTTCAGAAGGTTACAGCAACTTGACACCGCAAAGTTTGTCGAACTCCCAGCGTGTAACGAGATGGTTTTGTACTACTGGTCAAAGGTTGTAGAAGCTACCAACCATCGCTCGGGAGACATGATTCAAGGTACGAGAAATTTGTGCAAAAGAGTTCATAGATTCCAACTCATATTTCTTCGACATTAGATTCACCTGCTGCCGTCTACCCAGTCCGATTCCTTGTCCAAGCAATGGTCCTTTTTAAAGAAAATCTCGCCAAATGGTCCCCTTTCCGAAAAGGCGGTCCAATCACTGAGACTAGTATAGACAATTCCTGGGGCGACCCATTCTCCACTGACATCCCATCTGTAGCGCTGCCACAGCAGTTTATCGAAGATTCAGTCCGGTTGCTTGTCACACGTTTCATACCTCTCAATCCATCCGATCTCGAGGGCTGGATGGCTGATCCTGAAGAATGGGTTAACGAAGAAGACAAAGAAAACGAACAATGGGAATATGAGCTCCGCGTACGTTTTCGCATTCCGTGATCTCCAAATTTTTTTTTCAAATGGTGTAGCCCTGTGGAGAACGCGTCCTCGTGACGCTCGCGGCACAATATAAGGACTACGTTGTCCCTTTGATGGAATCTACTTTCAAAGCCATGATTGGTGAGCCTTCCAGCTTCAAGTTGTTTCTGTGTAGCATTCGTTCACCCTCCGGGCGTAGAACAACCAACCACGGACTTGGCGAGCGTCGTTCAAAAAGAAGCGTTGTATTGTGCGATAGGAAGATGCGCTACTAGGCTTTGTGATGTCATCCCGTTCAACGAATGGATGCGTCACAAACTTATCGCCGAAGCAAGAGAGACAAATCCAAGGTAATGATTTAAACAGTGCATTTCGCGGCATCTGACAACGATTCAGCTTCCCAATTATCAAGCGTCGTATCGCATGGTTGATTGGCAAATGGATCAATGATATGTGTGCACCTGCGTCAGATCCTGTTATTTGGGAAATTCTCGTCCATCTGTTACAAGACAGGAGTCCTGGGTCGGATGCTGTTGTTCGGCTCACTGCTGCCAATGCACTACGCGAATGTGTGAATGTGCGTAAACCTACAACTAATCAATGGCCACAGAACTGAGATCTACTAGGCCATCAGTTTTGACGCAGCTGTCTTTGTTCCTTTCCTACCTGCTACTGTCACGGAGCTGATGAAGCTTATGAGCGAAGCAGACACGATAGAGATGAAACAACGACTCGCAGGGAGCTTGATTGTAGTTATTAAACGTGCCGACCAACAAATCGTCCCGCATATGCAAGTGATCGCAGAAGCAATCCCTACTTTATGTGTGTACACCTTGCTAGTTGGTGACTCATAGTTGACTATATGTTTTCAGGGACTGCTGCCGGAGAAGAGTGGTTGTTCAAGGCACAGCTCCTTACGATTGTGACAAGTTTGATCATAGTACGTTCGCCCCTACGTGATCCAGCGTTTATCACTCAAAGCACCGAAGTCATCCAAAGGATATTCCGCTTCTCTCGTACCACTTGTAATTCCCTTAGTGCAGGAAAGTTTGTCCCCTGGGGTGAGTCCTCATGCTGATCCCTCTTCAACCGCTCAAATTCCACGTGAAGGTGGCCATCAACCTGGACGAGGATGGCATCAACCTCTGGCTTGCTGCACTTCGAAACTCTACGACCCTCCAAAGTACTTCTACCTCGAACCTCCTCCAACTATTCCCTCTTGCTATGGCATTACTCGCAAGCAATTTGGATCTGTTAGGGAAGATCACATTTATCGTTGAATCCTATCTCTTCGCGGATGCGGTCCTTGTTCTGCAGGTACGTTAGCAAAATACCCTTGTCTCTCATCACCGATAACTCCTTCAGAACTTTTCGTTGGACCTCATGAATGCAGTCATGAGTGTCATGCTTGGCCAAGCCCTTCGGACGAACCAGAGAGGTGTTTTAAACTGCGTGAACTTTATGATGCAACTGGCTCCCTCGTCGCTGTGGGGGGAACCAGTGCACAGATCCGGTTTCTTCAATCATATTGTAAATATCCTCGGCGACGATAAAGTAGGGATTCATTTCTGTCCTCGGTTGTGTAGTATTCAGCCATGCGACAGAGCTCCTCAACCATGCTGACAGAGTGTGTCTTTGTCCTTGCCCGTATCGCGTCGACAGATCGCGAGATGTTTATTCGTCTCGTGTCTGCTGCGGCCCAAGTTGAAAATGTACACGAAGAAAAGGTCTGGGAAGTTATCTTGGATCAGTTTTGGAGACAGGTTTCTGATTCCGTTTCCCTTCTTGCGCTTCGAATCTTATTTCTCTACTTGCCAGTTTGACCATATGTCGGAGCCGCGGCACCGTAAACTTCTTGCTCTCGGGATTGCGTCTTTCGTCTCAACTGGTCGCCCCGAGGTACTCGAGCGCGTGCCGAATGAAATCTTCAATCTTTGGACAGACGTCCTCTATGAAGTGAGGGAAAGTCGCAATCACACCGAGGATGGCGAAGACGGGTCAGTTCTTAACAAAAGTCGTTGGTGCCGCCTAATTAGATGTATCGATTAGCGGCCTCAATCTCTACTGGGATATAGACAATGTCCCAGCATCGTATTACGCCGAGTCTAAAGGGACCCTGGAGTACGATCGTCGCAAATCGGTACATCCATCTTGTTTGCTGCGTATTGACATCGCTCAGTAGTTTCTAGCTGTACGAGCACGATCCAGTGCGGACTCTTCAGCTCACGACGTCTGTTGCGAGTGCGCTGCAAGAAGCGGAGAGGGTTTGTGGAGGCGCGCACATATTCAAGCTCAATTACCTTGACAAAACAGACCCTACAGTACTTAAGCAACTTCAGACAGAACTCGCTGGTTAATGGGTAGATTGCGGGTATAGTTGCATCTCTAGAAATTTATTGCTTTGCTTTGTCTTGGAGGATTTTACCTTCTGTCCTCCTCTAATTTTGGTGCTCAACTTGCTGTCGTGCTCCCTCATCCTGCATATCAGTTAAATAGATTATTACTCAAAGAGTCACAATATCATCGAGCCATATGGCCTAGTGTAACACGGATCGCATTCTGCCTCTCCATCGTGGTCGGTACGCGTATCGGAATGGATGATTGTGTGCCTTCCACGTAGCTCGCGCCCTCAGCTTCCAAACCGGGTGCCTCGGTCGGTTTAGTATGGCAAGGACAGCCTGGGAGGCAGTAGTCTGTGGTGGCAGGTGCACCTTCTCGAGATTCGACCGCGGCCCCACGAAAATACTTGGCAGCGAATGGGAAAGCGTAAACGAGCAAAACTGGAAAAGGGAATGGACATGGGCTGGAGTCGATGTCGCGCGCCCATATCTCCTGATCGCAAGAGAATTGCGTGAGAAGTGCTAGTGAAATGATCCCTGCTGCGTATAAAAAGACTTGGAGGGGTTTCGGTTAGCTCGCGGTTGATCGATGGGTGCGCAAGGGGGATCATGATACCTAGCGCAGCATTGGTCCAGACCAATGCCACTAGAACTTCGTAAACAGCAGTGAAGCGGGAGCGAAGGGCACTATCGGATTCAAATGCGAAGAGACCGAGCACTGTGGACCAGATGATTAGCAGCACACCGTACCAGGTTGCTCCAGACTTGCGTATCTCAAAGGGAAGGAGGGCAAAAACCCATGTTGCCTCGACACAGACGATTTGTGGGGAGAAGAACATCTTCTTGAGAATCCTTTTTCAAGAATAAGTAGACAAAGGAGACGACAGGGAGTGTTGGGCGAGTTACTCACGTCCAGATAGCGCCGACGAATGCGAAACAAGGGATCGCTACCAAGGCACCAAAGTTGTTGGCCTTGCTGTAGCCATGAACCCAGAGTACGACGGCAAGGAAGATGCACGTAAGGGATAACAATGCAACCACACCTGGCAAGTCGGATTCACCAGTCCCGAGGGTCATTGGACGAGGATTGGCTTACCCATCCACAGCTTACGAGCGGTCCTGAAGCTAAGAGCCATGATCAAGCGGAACACGCTGTCCTTTCAGGACTGGTCGATGACTCTGGTATACTGACATAACTTGTTCCGAGCTCGGGCTGCAAAATGGTTGCGGCTGACGATGGCCCGCCGCCGCTAAGTTGGTCAATACGCATTGTTGCACCGCCACTGCTATCCGGAGCTTCTTCCGCTTGACACCAAACTCGGTATAGTATCTTACCACCAGTGAATGGCATCACCGAACGGTCAGTATTCCGACTCTCCACCGAGAACTACTGACTCACCAGATGTGACAGGATACGATACCCAATTGCACTACTACGCCGAGGACCATGGGGATGCCTCCAAACCCACTTGTGAGCGCCCTCAAAGTACCACCTGTCTACTGCTCATGACATTTTCCTCAAGTCCGTTCTCGCGCCAAGGAATTCGTCGAGTTCCATGATCAAGTCGAGGTGGGTCAACTACCATGAATGTTGTTGTGTACCTGACGCGTATAGCAGACCAGTGTCCACCTCTTGGATTCTTTAGAGTCATTCCTATCCATCTTCCAGAGGGATTTGTCGGCCGTATCTGGTCAAATATCTGAACTCCAAGAGCGTAGCACCAACATCGACAACAGACTCAAGAGCCGTCGGGTTCGGTGCCTCCCACTCTTTCTCTGTTCTGTTAGTAAACTTTCGCGCAGAGAATCGAGAAACCCCTGTCAAGTCTCATATCTGACTTGACCATCCCGCCCACACTGGCTACTACATTACTCGACACCGAAGTTGGAGAAGTATGGATACCGGTGGTTGCTGATTTTGAAAGGCGACTCGACACCCTACGCGCACGGTCGCGCGTCAAAGCTGCTAGGGAACTGGCGGATGTTGCGGAGGCCCTCCGGATAGTCGTATGCTCTTTTCTATCCGATTCTCCAAGGAAGTACCCACACAAACCTATTAGACAGCGACGAAACTTCGTGCCTTCTTCCTTGCGCTGTTGAACGCAATAAAGAATAGCGTGACGACCAATGTGCAGGTGTTGCAGTCTTCCGGGTTCCTCAAATATCGTGCCTTGTTTGGTTTTTTGAAACGTCAAGCTGAACCCGTGGCAAAGGAGATACAAGAATCGTATACCGCTGCCGCTCGCACATACTACGAGACTGCGTTTCGACGATATATTCGCAGCCTTGGTTGGTTGAGGGTAAGCTTTCGTTGTTATGATCTGTCAATCCGTGATCGATGGTCTTCAGGCTCGGGTTACTGAGAGGTTCGAAAGTATCGCAACAACGTCAGCAGAGAATGATGGTATTCGCGTAGACTTTGAGCGCTTGACATACGCAAAGTTAGAAGGACCGGGTGTCATACTTGCGTATCAGGCTGATGATAAGGCTCATGTAAGTGCGTCGACTGTATCTATTGGTGTACGAGCTAAGTTTCATCACAAGAAAGAGCCGCTTGAAGCCATCCTAAGATCCCTCTTCTTGGTTCTGATGGACAATGCGACAGCAGAATATTCATTTGTTGCATCGTTCTTCTTCGTCGAGTCCTTGGGACCTCCACCCTCCGCTAAAGAACTGGAAACCGGACAACTCTCTGTTACACCGGAACCTCATGATCGTAAAGATGTCGACGACAACGATTCCGCGGCTGATTCAGAAGCGAGGACACCCATCCCGAATCCTGAAGCTGTTGAACCCCAAGGACTCGACCGTCTCGCCATCATGGACAAGGCTGAACGAACGGAGCTTAGTACCATCTGGAAGAAAATTTTCGACCCTGTTCTGGAGTACACCAAGGTAGGCCATGGGTGTCAGAGTCGGGAGACTGAACTTGACAGTTATTTTTCATTTATTTAGACATTCTTGGGTTCCGTCATCGAACCTCCGCCGCCGCCGACTCCCCTCCTGACTATGGTCCGACTGACGGAAGCTGTCACTGTAGAGGTTCAGAAACGACAATGTTCACCTCTGGAGACCTTCTTCTTCACCATGCGCCTGCAGCTTTGGCCTGTATTCCAAAAAGTCGTTTCAGAGCACTGTGATTCGCTCAAGAAATTGTCGGAACGTCCCAGCGGCTACTTTAGCAAAGGGCCTGTGACAACTGACGCGTTGGTGATGAATGCAAGTATCAAAGTGCTCACCTACTGCCAGCTCACCCGACCACCTGCAGATTTGCAAACGCTATATTAACTTGTTCCAGTCGTTGGTCTTGCTGACGGAACAGAGTGAAGAAACCATGATATTCAGCAAGTGAGTTCTTGGTGCCATGTACCTGTATCCCATGGATTAATTTTCGTGTGTAGTCTTTTTCGGCTTCAACAGGAGTTGAACAAGCTCATTCTCCGACACACGGAACAGATCACAGACCCAGTCGCAAAAGCTACCAAGCAATCCTCCATCTATGAGGTACTCTTGCAAGGTCTAATCGTGAGTTCCCTCTGCAATGTCCAGCGTGCAGTGTGCAAACACGTCTATACAGAAGGGGACGCGTCTTACATCCCACCCTAAAGCTCAGGGCGAGCTCAGCTTTTGGACACAAAGGGAAGAGGGAGCCCGAAGGATTGTCATATCTGCGGGCAAAAGGAGACAGCCTACGTGATAAATATACTACTATTTTTGTGCCTTGGAATGGAAGATGATGTCCATTTTGCGGGGATCCGAAGATAAATTAGCGAAAGATACTCCCAACGATAAAATAATAGATAGCCATGTGAAGTTTATGGAGAGTAAAGGAAATAAGGAACGTCTGATGCAGTTTCAAGGACCGGATAAAAGTGTCGTGGACTTAGAGCTTTTTCAACAGGGGCAGATCACGGTGATTAGTACCTAGTGAAGAATGACAAATACTGAAAACTCACCTGTGATCGGACTTTTGCATAGACGGAAAAGACGCTTTCAACAGATTAGTGGTGCCATTGGGCTTCCCTATTCCAAGCTTATTCAAGACGTCCCGCACTTCGCCCGATCCAGCTGTCACTGCTCGCTTCTTGAATCTAGGTTTCGGCTTCGTTGGAGCCAGACGAGGTGTATGAATATCAAACAACAGCGCATGATCAAGTGTTGACACAGAAGGGGGGCGGACGAGGGTCGGGTTAGAAGCTCCTGCTCGACCTTCTAGGGCTTCCCTGAGGTCGGTAACGCCAACGCCACGTACAGATCTGGTCAGGCTCTGAAGGGAAAGGTTCTCAATGGCCATCAAGGCAGGTGACAGCTTAAGTAACGGAGATCCATTCTCTGTCAGGGGGCGGTGAGTACTGGGTCGTTCGAGGGCTAATGTGGAATTAGTTATTTTATAAATACGTGGGAGGGTATTTGAAGCTCACAATCTTTTAGGGCGGCTTCTGGAGACCATTGAGCAGTCAACCTGCGCAGCAAGCCTTGCCGATCCAAGCCGGTCGCCTCCTGAACGTTTTTAGAGGAAACGATCAACAGGAGTGCTTCTTCAGCGTTCACATGTGACCACTCAGCCACCATCTCTGATTCCGTAACCGGAGGGAACATAACTTGCACTTCTGGTGGGCGTAAAACACCCGGGGTAAATGCGGCTACTTGGGGAAGAGTTGCGGAACCATGCGATGAAGCGAGCGCCTACATGAGACCCAATGCATTAGCACTAAAGTAGAAATGCTTTGCGCCGCCCTTACACTTTTTGCGAGTTTTATCAGCTCAGCACACTCCCACACTTGGCCGATAACAAGCCAGACACGGGCAATAACTTCCTTCAGCGCTTTAGCTCGTTGTCGAACGGAAAGATCCGACTCGTCCTCTATCTGGGAAGCTGCGTCTAGTGAGAGGAGCATAGGGATTCCGGTTAACAGGCCCCGAATAGGAACTTCTTCATGGATGGCAGTGAGAACATGGAGAATGAGGGCATGGTCCGATAAGGAGGCGAGGCACGCGGATGAAACCTTCTTGGGAGTACGTTCTAGTAGCCTCTGGGTGTTGGAAGCTTTCCGCGACCGCGTGACGGTACCCGCAGAACGGCGGGAGGAAGAGGGTCGAGATAGTTGTATCTCTGCGGTTTCCATGTTTTGCCCAGGTGGGTCAGTGCTTGGAGTTGTAGAAGAGACCCCTATGGATGCGAGGTCGCCGTTCAACGAATAAGCTGGAGATGGAGAAAGGTCGGTGACAGATCCAAGCGAGGATGAGGTGACCAGCATGAATAAATAAGCATGGGTAGCGTGTAATGACCGCGTGCCAGAATCGCCGAAGAGTAGTAGGCTGATGTTGTTCACCTGGACAGGTGAACTTTCTTCCGTCGTTTGCCTTGAACGTTTGATACCGCCTGAGCGTTTCGCAAGTTCTTGGCGCAAGTATGTAACCAACGTATGAGCGTAGTCACTTCTCACTGCATAATCACCATCACACAGAAGATTCAGTGTTTCATACCATATCTCTCCAGATACTCTCCTCCGCTGCGGAACCTGGGAACTTGGTGACGAAGTACCGCTGCTCAGTAAGAATGAAGGCTCAGGAGACATCATGCTCTTATCGTGGTCATCCTTCCTTGCTGCGTCCGCAGCTAGTATAAGACCAGAAAGCCCAGCCAACAAGCATCTGATTGCTTGTGACCGCCGTTTGTTGTAGTCGTCTTTCTCTAGGGATGGCGAGCCATGAACTTCGACGGTCACGAGACGACTGATAAGTTCGCTAGCCAGATCCTGGATCTGGTCAGAGTAGTAGACGTGAGTGCCGAGGGAGCCAATGCTCTCGACCAACAAAGGAAGTAAGTCATCGTCGGGGTTGACTGAGACTCTGCGGAGGACCAGTGTAACGAGGTTAGATACAATGTCAGAGGTCGAGAGGTTGACCAAAGGAATTGGTGAAGTGAAGACTGTGGTAAGCATCTTTGTCAATGTTTTCTGTGGATGAGTGGAGACCGGGGTATCCTGTGTCTCAAGCAGTCGCTCGACTAGCCGGGATGGAATGGCATATCGATATTGGTACTGTGTCCATTCGCACGCTTTCCGAGCAAACCAACGGCATTGATCCACCTTGCGCCAGAGCTGTTGATCATCCATGGTCTCAAACGCTGCCTGCAATATGAGACCAATTTGTGCAGCATTCGAGTGCCGCAAAAGCAGGGAGAAGGCACGAAGGGATGCTGTCAGGACGTCCGCAGACGAAGGACCAGATTCGCCGTCAACGTGAACATGGATAGATGCTGCCCTCCTTTCATTATGGGGACGGGTACGAAACTCTGCCATGTAGACTGAGGGCGTATTGTCCTTGATGGCCGAGGTGCTGGAAGTTTGAAAGAGTAAGCCGTATGGCACTTGTTATGCGATACATGAATCACAAGTAACATACCATTCATCGAGAGACTTTGGATCAGACTGC
>JBBPSC010000651.1:0-15188 GCA_038093395.1 Baorangia bicolor
ATGCTTTGCTCAAACCCACATGTTTGTAGCTCGTGTATTCTTTGTTGAGTCTGGCGTTTGGTGTTCCATTTGGAAGATAGTGGGCCGGTTTTGTTGTTGTCGGAGCGCGCACTGACTCTTGCTTAGTTACGGTGGTGCTGGCTTCGTTATTTATTGGATGATGTCCTGGATTGCGATGGCTGCGCTGCACGTTTCTCTTCGTTTGCCAGTAATTGCCATTCTCATGGGTAAATAGAGGACTCGCATTAGAGTCCATGATCACCCTTATGACGGGCAAGTTCGTTCCAGTCTTTCTTGTCCTGTGGATCATTGGTAGGTTATTATCTTCAAGCAACCCTCCAGTGACTCATAACCAGAACTTTGCGTAGTCAACGTTTCTGTGTCATACTACCCTATCGAAATACTTCCCATCATATTTCGATACGGGTATGCAATGCCGTTCTACAACGTCTCCAATACTGTCCGTACGGTCGTCTTCAACACGAAAAACCAGGGTATGTTAAATATCCAAGGGAAAAAGGATTGTTCTGAGTGCGATCCACGTTTCCAGTTGGACTCAACTTTGGCGTACAGTTTGCGTGGATTGCAGTTTCGTGTATCACTCTGTCAATCTTCCAGTGGCTTGCTCGAAGCAGACAGGTTCAAGCTTGGCGCCGGTCACAGGCAAAGGAGGAGTAATGAAAGGAAAGAAGAAAAGAAGAAAAAAGAAATTCGCGATTCGCTTTCTTTAATCAGGTAGCCAGTTTAATCTCGCTTTAATCCTCTGTAGCCGTCATAGATTCTACTAACGGGTTATTTCGTCTGGAGCGGTTTTGCACGATGAAATATGACCTTAGTGACTGATTCGGCAATGCCAGCTATCCATTAATCGTGATCGTGATGGTGTATGCTTGGAAAGTAGGAGTGAATGGGGATGGAAGAAGATCTATCTAGCAATGGTAGGGAATAAGTTGTAAAGTATGGTAAGAAGTCCACGGTACGTTTAACTTGATCCTGGTCCCGGACTATTTGACTCGGCCCCCGGTTTTGTGGCCCCAACTGGTACATCTTGAGCGACACGCATTTCTGCGTCTATTCGTTCACGTGCACGGACCACCTTTGATTGTAGGTAATGTGAATGTGCTGGTGGTGGTGGTGATCTACTGGCTCGTGAGCCGGATGCTGGTGGGTCTGCTGCGGGCCGAGGGGTGTTTACTTTGAATAAATGCTCGTAGTGCTAAGTAAGGACAAGGTTAGCTGCACCCATCGCGTCTGCGAATGACTGGATATCCACTCGCCTTCATTATATTCTCCATAGCCTCTCCGCGTTTCACGTTCAGAATCAGGTGGGCCTCATCCAACGTCATACGATGTTCGCGCGTCAACTTGTCGGTTGCCGAACCAGAAGTAGCATTGCGTACGCCTCCGACATCAGAGCTTAATCCTTCTGGACGGTGTTTGGCATCTGAGAGAGAAGGCACAACACACGAGGAATTGAGCCGAGGCAGAACATTTTTCAGTAGTACCATGAAATTACACGGAAGACGTGCATCGTACTTTGAATAGCTTGTTTGCCAGCTGCAGTGAGAGCCTTCCCGAATATTTGTGCGCCAGTGAAGAGAATTTGTCCGATGAGCTTTGGCACGGACTACATAGGAATGTAAGTGACACGTCTGTCTCACTAGAGATACGTACCATGGGGTCGAGGTCGAACGGTTACAACTTTGCAGAACGGACGGGCTCCGATGGCGCACAAACCACGTGATCATCAAAATTTGCTCGACTCGGAGTTGGACCCACACGACAACATTGTAGTAGCGTTGGTTGACCATGACTGGTATACTTTCAGGTTCTCAGTCCAAAAAGCGGAAACATCGTCCCGCAGAAGATCTCGACACAACTCCGGGTGCATCACGAAAGAAGAAAGAAAAACGATACAAGACAACTGTTCAATCGGTCGCACCTCCCTCGGAAGATGCTTTGTCGTCGCAAAAGTTGAAGCCAAAATCTCCTAAAGACAAGGGGAAATCACGCGCGTTAGATCTCCCGAGTGAGTTCCGCATGATCAACGCCAGCCTCGTCCTTTCCATCCCCCCCGTCTTTGCCTCTGATCTGCGCGTTGGCGTAGAAGAAATGCTAGATAGTATGGTTATGCGGTGAGCGTTGTAATCTGTGACTGCGCGCCTCCTTTGTTGATGAGCAGGCGCTAATCGGTAATTACATCCTTTAACGGACAGATATATACCATCCTTGCAAGGTGTACTCTTGGCGCATTCAAACATACGGTTCCTGAGCCAGACTGCAAGTATACATGGTGATTGCCCTTTTGCTGTGTGTAACGTGAGCTTCGATGCGACCATCTGGGGACCCCGAGTCTCAATGAAACTAGGTATGCATTATTCTTCTTGATCTCGTTCGTTGCCCGTACTTATGCTGTAATTATTCCTTCTGCACCGCAATGTGTGAACACCTTTTGTGCAGTGGGTAGAATAAACTTGTATTCTCCTGATCATATTTCCCTTCTTGTGCACCGCACCTTCAATGTCTCGATCCCTCGACATCATATTCCACAGGACCAGTGGTTGTTCGAGTACGGGCCAGCAGAAAATGACCCAGAGTTTGGGGAAGGAAGGGGCTGGGATACGGACGACGAATCAAAACGCGCAGCTGATAGAGAGGTAGAAGCCGAGATGAACCATTCCACCGGGCTGAAGGCTTCTGGAGAGATTCAGGAAGCGGAAAGTAGTGGTCGCTGGGTACATCATTTGACAGGATCGAAGCTTGGCGACCCGAATGGTTACGTTGAATTTACGGTGATCGGGTATGTTCTTCCTCCCTTGAATCTATCCTGACAATACGGGTTTTTCTACTCTATGGTGCATTATTGAACACGCAGTTCGACAGACTGACGGTAGCAAACGAGATGTTGTCACTACAAGGGTCTATCCAACCGGACCCATTCTCCCCCGCACATGTCCCGCACCCCGACAAGGAGGCCTCTTCTCCCGCTTTTCGCCGGGAAGCTCAGGATGAAAGTGGCGGGGAAGACGAAGAGGAGGAGGAGGAGGATGAGGAGGAGGAGGAAGAGGAGAGTGACAAAGATGGGTTTAAATACCTTGCGAGGCTCGCGGATGAGGCCCAGGCAACCCAGAAAGCGAAGCGCACAAAAGAAGAGGCAGAACGACTTGAGAAAGCAAAGAAACGAAAGCGGCGAGAAAGTCACGGTGGCGTTGGTGGAGAAGGTTCTCGCCATGGCAAGAGAGCAGAAAGGAAGCGAATAAAGGAGGTCACATCGTGATATCACAACTGTGCTACTTGCGTGGGCTGTCGTACAGCACGAAAGCTCGTGATCTCGTTGGGTTCTCTTGATCAGAGGGGCCTAACTGTCCATACAGTACCGTTCGCATAGCATTGTCATGTGAGCAAGTGGCATGTGCTGGAGTCTTTGAAAGCAAGGATGTGGATATAGGAGTTCCCGATTCTCGCAGGTCGTAGTATACTTGGAACAACGCTCTCGCACGGACAACGGACCGTGAGCGCTTGAGCAGTGCCCAAACAAGCGTGCTACGGATCCGAGAAAGTGGCAGCCCCATGCTGTACTACGTCGATAATAACGGCTCAAGATGAGGATATTTCCAGGACCAGAGCCTTCGCCCGCCGACAACCAGCTGCTAATTATGCAGGGACATTCCGCGGGTCCATTGCACCCCCCGGTGCACCTCGAAAATATCGTGCCAGCGGTCCCGAAATTGGGCTTAACCCCGTCTCAACTTTTGCTTGTTCACCCTCGCAGCTTGGCACAACGCGTGGATTGTCGCCATCAAACGCCAATCAACATCAAAGGCAGTTATGGTCATTTCAACCCAGCTCATTCCTTGCCATGTCATGGGCTCTTATTTCAGCCAGCCTTCCAACTTTAGGCTCCTGCGTTCGCGCGGTCCTCGACGGGGTTTTTATTGTTCATGTGAGTAAACTCGTCACCACAGCAATTCTATATGTGTACTCACAGGACAGTTGGGGGCCGCGGGACCACTGAACCCGACATCCAGATTGGCATCGACCCGCCAAGAATACATTACCTTGCACGTGCTGAGCTGCACTCTTACGGCGCTACACGGCCAGAACTGTGTGCTCACTTGGTCGCGTATCGCATTCTAGTCTTGTGCTCCACGCGTCGGGGGAATACCGGTAGAGGGTGGGGCTTTTGCGTCCATGTGGGCTGGTCCCTTTTGCGTCAAGTCGGCTTATCGGAAATAGAGCGCCTCTTCACCCCGATTGGCCACATTTTATCGTTTTCTCATTGTAAGTGCCATCTTTTTCAGATGCATAATGCCTCAGCTTTTTATTTTTCCATGAAGACCCGAAAAACAATCTGAAGCGAAGATGGAGGCACATGGTGGACGCACGAACATGTTTTATCGGTCACGGCCGTACGGGACAAAGATCCAAACTGGTTGATGTTCAGGAAACCATCTGATTCCCCAACGAGAGCATACCTATCAATGCCTTTTCATGAGAACATCGAGACGCGTGCTAAACGTATAAAGGTTCCAGGATGCTCTCTCTACATCTCAGGCTTCCGTTGCATCGACGATCCACAGCTCCCTCATCCTAACCATGGTCTCCAAGTTCGCCCTCCTCAGCAACCTTTTGCTCGCCTCTGCGGCTCTGGCCGTTCCTTCCTCTCGGCTAGAGGCTCGCCTTGCTCGCCGTCGCGAGAATCGCCAGTCGCAGCCCATCAACCGTATCGAGTCGTCTGCTGGCACTGTCTCCAACGTAGAGTACAGCTCCAACTGGGCTGGTGCTGTCTGGGCCGAGGGTGACGTTCGTATCATCCACATGGTCTACGATCATGCTCGATCTCATCCATTTGCCACAGGGAACTTTCACCACTGTCACTGGTACCTTCACCGTCCCCACCCCTTCGGGCACTAGCGGTGCTGCCTCTGCTTGGGTTGGTATTGATGGTGACACCTGCGGAAACGCTATCCTTCAGACTGGTGTCGACTTCACGGTCACCAACGGACAGGTCTCGTACGATGGTGAGAGACGTCGAGCTTTCAGTCCGAATTGGTTTTCATCATTCGTTCCTTGAACAGCCTGGTACGAGTGGTACCCTGACTACGCCTACGATTTCTCTGGCATCGCCGTCAGTGCTGGTGACGTTATCAAGACCACCGTCACTGCTTACTCTACGACTTCCGGTGTAGCAGTCATTGAGAACGAGACCACTGGCCAGACCGTCACGCAGGATCTCACCTCTTCTTATGCTCTCTGCGAGCAGAATGCTGAGTGGATCGTCGAAGACTTTGAGGAGAACGGTAGCCTTGTTCCCTTCGCGGACTTTGGCACCGTGACCTTCTCTAGCGCCACTGCCTCTGGCCCTAGTGGCACCACCTACACCCCCTCTGGTGCCACCATCATCGACATTGAACAGAACGGCAAAGTTCTTACGTCCGTCACCACCAGCGGATCTACCGCCACTGTCAAGTACGTCTAAACAGGTGCGAGTCGATGGTCGCTCTTTGTAGGGCAAATCAGCGAGTTGTGTCCATCTATACCAATAGCGTTGTTTATGGCTTTCCTGGGAATGTATCTGAACAAAATGATATACATATTGCCTGTGATTCGAGCTTGCGAGACGGTAGGAGCTCTAACTGCTGGGTATCAAGTCTTCCTTATCCGTTGGTCACATCGAATATCTCGGATACATTTCCGCGTCTACGTGGCGAAGTTATGGCCGAACGGCATGCTACATCAACGTACGTGGAGTGGATTGAATTGGATGCTACAGATTATTGTGTCTCAAGGCAAGATCAACGCAACGACAAAACAAACAAGGCGGGTTACAAGGGTAAAATAGAAACGCGGGGGGAGCAACTGGCACAGTTACAATTAATACATCAGATGGGCCCGAGTAAAGTAAACGGCCAGGTTTCAAGTATTACCCACTGGCTTGTGGGGTAATATGCTTGAAGCGGACAACGATAACAGTCACGTTATCATTAGTTTGTCGTGATAATGCATGCCGAACGAGTGTCTGACTTGCTTCTTGTGCATTCTCAATGTTCCGTATCAAGTCAATGGCCCCTTGATCGCCCGTGATATCCCACAACTTGAACGGTATTAGATAGGCAAGCGCGCGTCAAAGGGAGAGTGCATACCCCGTCACATGCCAGAATCAAAAATTCGTCGTCGTCGCACAGTTGCGTCTCAGTAGTGTAGGGAGACCCAACGACAAATTCCTTCATGGAGGAATCGCCCAAAGATCTCGTGACGGCCAGCACACCATTGACCCGTCCGCTCATCACAAAACCGCCCGCGTCCGTGATGCGCTTCGCTTCTTGTTTGTCAGAACCTTTGTGATCGTACGTCAAGCGCACGGCCTTTCCCGCCCGACAAAGGACCCCTCGTGCGTCGCCTGCATTAGCACTGTAAAGCACGCGGCGGAGTGATGATGGTGGCGATATCACAGCGGAAGTATTTGTGTGATTTACTGGAGCGGGGGAAGGCGTTGGGGTACCAGGTAAGGGTGGAGGCGAGCCGCCACCTCCGCTGAGGTTTTTCAAAGCACGAGCAAAGCGACTGGTGGGTGATACACTCTTGGCTTTCTGGTTTTTCTTGTTCGTTCTGTCAGATCCAGATGCTTCTTCACCCGAGTCGCTGAGAGGAGATTCAGAGCCGCTTCTGGAACTTTTGGTATCCTCTGGGCCTGGGGTTGCGGCGGATGGTTGGATGGCGATCGGAGACGTGAGAAATGATTGTCGGCCGTCCGCATCTTCGATACGCAAAAATGCAGTCACGGCTGTGCAGCCCGAGTGAATTTTTCCATCGGATTCCTCGCAGAGGCGAGATATACGTCTATCGACGTTGTGGAATGTCTCATTAAGGATGTCAGGGATCGCAGTTGACGAGGAGGTGCGTAGAGAGTCAAGAAGGTACTGTCGTGAAGAAGTATGATGGGGTTAGGCTGTGGTTAGGGTACAATTGTGCACTTACCTCGTGAAAATGTTGGCCGCACCACTCGGCGGCGTGTTTTCCCGCATGACCGTCAAACACAGCAAAAAATCCTTGTCCTCTGACGCCAGCGAAATCGACGACGAAAGAGTGCGCGTCTTCCATATACCTGCGCGTGCCCTTGTCCTCGGACACGCCGACCTGGAATGCAGTGTTTCCGACGGAGTGCTGGTTGAGGATCTACGAAATACAGGATGAGGTTATCTCGCTTGTCGGGCGATCTGAAGAAGTATACCCCAAAGGTGTCGAGACCATCTGCGGTGGTGATCGACTTTGAACGGGCGTTTGGAGAATCTGAAAAGCGAGGTGTCGCCATGGGAGATGGTCGTGGATGAGGAAGAAGGAGCGTTCGTTGGCAGAGATGGACTCGTCACTCCACTCATTGTCTAGTCACGTGCAACGCGACATACCTGATATTGGTTTGTCGGGTATCTCCGATCCGTCCACCTTCCGATCCTCCTCCTCCTTTCGTCTGATTGTCCGCCTTTTTCGATACCCTCGAAAACTGTGGATGTCTCAGCAATCCACCACTGCAAAGCCTTCGTTACAGGGGGTAAAGATAAAGGCAAGGAAAGGTGCAGTCAAAGCCCAAGCAAAGCACGAACCATCAGGCAAGCGTTCCACTTTGTCCACAGCACGCATCCACGCTCATCTCCGCCTTCAGTCTTCAGAGACCAACTCTATAAACATCTCGAAACTGTCCCAGAGAACGATTTTGACTCCTTTGCTGCAAAACTCGTACAGGCTGGATCCACACTCGAGCTCTTGAAATATGCAGACGCCCTCTTCGAAATCATCCTCGTCGGCGGCCTCATCCAGCCAGGCGGTTCCTACATCGACGACGGTGCACCAACATCCCCCTTCACCATCTTCAATGCAAAGGACCCCGCATCGGTCGAGGACCTAAAGAAATACGTCGAAGTCCTCAACAAACTCATCAGAAGGTATACCTGTACCGCATCCCTGATGGTGCCCAAACCTCATTCCTCTTAGATACAAATATCTTCAGAAGCCTCTCGAGGCGCAAACCCTCCCCAGTCTCCTTCAATACATCAATCGCTGGTCCCCCGACCAGCGCGACAAGCTTGCCATCACCATTGGCCTCCTTATCTCCCAAGGCATCGCTGGCACCGCTTGTCTACAGAGTCTTACCAAGGATCAGCTCGTCAAAAACGGTCTGTAACTCGTCCCTTCTCGTGCCATTGAACTGACCACGTGACCGCCTTACCAGACGCATCTGTCACCGTCATCGCCATCATATTCCGCGCCTACCTGGCCGATCAATCGATGGATCACCTTGCTGCTGCTCTCAAGCGCGGCAATATCAAGGATCTTCTTCTCTTCTTCCCCCTCAACCGTCGGGATGCCAAGATTCTTGATGACTTCTTCAGAAAGGAGGGTCTCCCTCAGGTAGCAGAATGGTACACCAAGAAACAATACGCCCTCGCGAAAGAAGGCATCATAGCTGAACTCAAAGGTCTTTCCGGACAGGGAGAGTCCACGGAGATCGTACGTATATGTTGGTTGGTTAGTCACTTGGGACAGCTGATTGGGTTGCACGGGTCAGATCATTTCAGCGATACAGAGCAAACTAGAGGAGCAATCACTCCCTGATACGGAGCTAATCCAATGTATCTGGCAGGGTCTTATGGCTTCCGTAGATTTCAGCGCCCGGCCGGACCAGATAGAGGGCCTTGCCCTGCGTGAAGTAGCGGTACGCGCCGTAGCCCGCACCTCGAAGTTCACCGCCAGCTGACTGTCGTACGCTGGATAGAAATTCTCTCCCATTCTCGAGGCATTCTGCAAGGGACCAAAGGTCGAAGTTGCCTTGATCAATCAAGTTCAGGTACACTGCTACGAGGATACGCGCATCATGAAGGCATTCCCCCAGATCCTCAAGGCATATATCTTCTGCTGTGTGCGCGGCGTCGATTCTCATCACCTCGTGCACAGGTCTTATACAACAAGGACTGCATCTCGGATCAGGCCATCATTTATTGGTACCAGAAGGGATCCAAGGCTCAAGGGAGGCAACACTTCCTCAAGAGCACTGAGGCACTCGTCAAGGCATGATATTGTTTCCGCCATTTTCTCTACATTTAAAGTCATACTGACAATTTGCAGTTCCTTCAAGAACAAGACAGCGACGAAGACGACGAGTGAAGGTTTTCATCATTATCTCGCCACTACTACGCAACCGTGTACCTATTACATTCTCAGAATTGCACTCAGAGATGTATTTTCCATTCTTCCGAAGTTGTTCAGCCAAAACATGATACGTCAAGCTTCGACACAGGCCATAGGTATGTACAAACAATGCATCTCATCGGACTTGAGACTGTATATAGACACGGACACCACAATCCAGCATAATGATACAGCACAGTGAAAGGGGGAATCTCACGAAGTTTGAAAAATCAGACTCTCGTTACAGACATGAATAGGACCAGAAAACAGGGACCATCTTGCGCCAATACCGGGGAGCGATCATGCGGCACAGGCGAACGCCCATGATTGCCTTTATACATAGATAGGAAATCGCACAAGAAAAAGGATCGTCAACTCTACTCGTACAAGAGCCAAACAAGGGTGAAAATAATCACCAGGCTTCGGGCATAGGTGCAAAGTCCCCGGACCAACCATTTGTTCCATGCATATTCAAGAAGATGCCATCAGAGCCGTTGATGGGGAGGCCGAGGTCTGTGAGGCTCTAAAACGTGGAGTGGCCAAATGGTGAGGTAAACTATAACAGCGCCAAGGAAAAATCACGCACCTGCTCCTGTATCCATACCGGAATCGTCGAAGGGTTAACCATACCGCGATCACCCGGCCAGGAAAAACCAAGTTCTTCCATCGTCAACGGAGGTGGGCCCACGGCGTGTGTGTCGACGTACGGGCCAACCATACCCTCCGGTAATAATGGGGGAGGCAAATTTTGGATTGGCGCGGCGATTCCAGGGAGCATGCCTACTTTGCGGCGGAGGTTTGCAAGCATAATCCGCAACGTGAGTGCATAACTGGGCGCTCTGCGCGTTAGAGAGATGGTTGCGAAGAATAAGCAACCATATAAAGCTGACCGTTCTGCTGCTACATCTGATAGCAGTTGTGCCAACTGTTCGACTTGGGTCATTATCGCAGCCAAATCCAGTTCTGTAGGAAAAAGATTGGCCATCTTGAGCAAGAACAACCCGGAGAAAGCCAAAGTGACAAGGCTGTCGTGCACAGCATAACGGAGGGCAGCTCTGTAACAGACTTGGCTTGGTATCTGTCGGGATAATTCGAGGAATGTAACATACCGATACGCGGTGGAGTTCAAAAAAATGGACAAACAGTTGAACGCGGCATCCTTGGCCTGGAAAGCGAGCTCGCGCTGCTCAAATGGCATCTTGTCCCATGATACCCCACGTAGTGCGACACAAACTAGCCAAAGCTTTGCATAATGAAGTTCTCCGGCAAGAATTTTGCGCAACAAAGATTCTTCATCCATGGTCTGACCTAGAGGAGCGTGTGAACGGAGCTCTATGCATCGGAAGGCTAGTGCTGACGATGTAGTTCATCGCAATCTGCCCACCACTTATCAAGAGCAACGTTGGCTCTGCGGATGAAGGCAAGTGTGTTGTGATTGACCTCCCCGTTCAGCGGCGCGAGAGTCTCGTATATTTGAGCTATGCGATGACGTCATACGAGGTAAATGAGGACAGCGAAATGGAGCAAACTTTTCTGAGCAATCAACTCGACCAGCGAGATGAGGCGGACATCTGTGGGCGATGCCATAGGATGTGTGAGAAGAAGACGACAGTGCTTGATGGAGCATTCATCTCGTAGAACAATGGGTCGACCAGTCCCCAAGCTCATTCTATGTCACAACGATCAGGTTGTGGAGCACAGCCCTGGAAGAAACTTACTGATGATCGAACCAGTAGAGACACAACCAGATCCGCGCAGATACAACTAAGACGCTCTCTAGCTGAACTCTGCACCGTCAAGTAGGTTTTACGTACCAAGGTCCCGCTCTTCTTCTTCGGAGCGCTGCTTTCCTGACTCATCAGCAAGCTTTTCTAGTGCGCGGTGTAAACCGAGATCTAGTGCCATGCGCATAGCATGGCCGCTTGGGAGCCATCCGTTGGTGCTCCAGGCAGCAAGAAGCAACATCCCTACACGGGCAAGATTATCCACCAAATCCCACGAATGTGAAACTGCTTACCCATCACGGCTTCCTTCCTTACCACAGGACCAAACAGTGAGGATCTAGCAATGCCTTGCGCCTCCTCTAAGCACTTGTAAAACGCGGGGCTAAGAGGTGCATTCCCACTACGAATTTTAGAGGCAACGGCGAGAATAGCATCGAAAGTCCACGGTGTACGCTCCATTAGACTCTCGAACGTATCGTAATCGGGATCAAAAAGTGGGATAAAAAGATGGCAGCCGGCAAAGAAACTGTACAAATTCAACATATGCGAGAGGGGGGCTAGTCAAGGAGAGCTCACATGTGGTAAAGCTCTCTGGCTTCAGTTTCGGGAACGAGCCCCTGGGGAGTAGGCCCGTTAGACTTGTATGAAATTCAAGGAAAGTCCATGATGAAGATACACACCTTTTCGATGACGTGCGGGAATGCATTCCTCGGAATTGGTTCTGCTCGTTGCCGTTTCTTCACACTAGAACCAGCCGAGTTGGTAAAAGCATATCGTGTTGAAACATGACTCACATGGGAGGAGCGGTAGACGGTGCTGCCGCCGCCTCTGCAGCTGCATTGGCCAACCCTTGAAGAGCCTCGATAGGGGCATTAAGTGTAGCGCGTGGGAGTGTATCCTCGGATTCGTCTTCTGATGATACTGCAGTGCTTGGGACGATTCCATATGTGGCGTACTTGTGTGGCTGCACGCACAGTTAAATGCTGTACCTTTGAAAGGCAGGCCAGACGTACCGGAGGAGCAAAGCCGGGGAGAGGGGGAAAGCTTGAATGGGAAATCGGATCGGTATTATCCCCATCCTGAATATATCCAACATACCGGCTACGAGGAGGATAGGAAGGACCAGCATCACGGCCAGATCCTTGTCCTACATTTGTGGAGTAACCAGGCTGCTGGTTGTTGGATTGAACTTGACATTGTACCGCAGACAGGATGCGGTCCAACGAGGATTGCATTCCAATCATCTGACTTTGCATGACCTGTGACAAACAGTACCTCAACTAAGAGTCCCTCTCACGATAGACACTTTGCAAATTACCAAATACTGGCCCTCGAGGCGTGACAAGCGCCTATTTTGACGATCATCAGAAAGGATGAAGATTGATTTCTCGATATGCACATACTCCACGCTAGCACCAGACACTGGCTGGACATTCTTCTTCTCCGGCTTCTCGAAGATACATGGTGTACCACTTAGCTGACATCGACGACAGGGTGCCTATCCGAAACGGTGCCGGGCCGGTGCGGGAGGTCGGGCCAGTGAGTTAATAGCGGGACGGTAATGCAAAGGGCCGTCCAGAGCTTACCTCGCCCTCACATCTGTTTTTTCCCTTTCTGCAAGCGGTGCAGGCCCTGGCACCACGCTTCGGGATGTTGGCAGGAGGTTGGGATGGAAGGGGGTGAGCCGATCCCTCCGCAGGTGATTGGGTCATTGGCACTATGCTATTCGTCCGACGTCGCTTCGAGGGCACGTCTGAGCTATTTGAGGTTGTAGCGGTTGGGGACAAGGACATGATGAAAGACGGTATGGCGAATATTGTCAGCGATGAAACAGAAACATATTTTCCGACAATATTGAACACGTGCGAACGGAAACCAGTTCAGCTTGCCATCATAACTCACACGATCTTCATCAGCACCAATTGTTCTCGCTCATTGGTTGGTCACATCGTGTCACACTCTGTCAAGGTCACGCTCACACGGGGTCACACTGATCTAGTTTTGCTAGAAAATAAATTGTTGAAGAAATAAAAATTGACAGACTCTGTCTTATCTTTTCACCCTCGTAATGAGTCTTCTCTCTCACGCGTCTTTACAACTTATATGTTCTCAGAAAGACTTCTCCGTTGGATCGCATATTTTCTCCCGCGTATCCCTCGGATTTCTCAGGAGGCCAGGTGCCTCGACAAAAACTACAACTGGGGCAGCGAGCTCATCCGTTCAAGAATTCACATCAACAACCATCCCACAGTTTCAGGGGCCTCACACCTGGCTGCAAAACGTTAGACCGTTCTTTCTATAATAATTCCCGCTCCGGGGGGTTTTAAGGTGCTGTAATGGCTCCCGAGTTCCTGACTGCTTCGACAACAGATTTCGGCACCGTTTTATCTCTTCTAAGCCGTGGTGCGTTTCGATTTGAGAGTGACTGATAAGTGCTCGCGCACATGGGTGATCGTAGGTTCGCCGCTGAGGTGAACCTGCTGGTCGATGCACCTATACTTTGTGATGTTGTCGTTGGCCGTGAGTGGATGTCTCTATGTCGCTTCACAGCTAATGCGGCATCAGGGTTTAACAATCACTCTATCCATGGCGCGCCCATTTATGGGTGGCAGTGTTCTTTTAATATGTCCTGTGGTTCCTGCGCACAACGATGACGATGAGTCTGACCCCACCATGATCACAAGTTCAAGCCACGATGCGAATGTTCCCGCGCCGGTTATAGCCTGTGGTAGCATGTCGCCTATGTTAAATAACCTTGCATCTAGTTAGTAATCTTGTGCTGACACACCCTGAAGGCCTGACCACTACAATGGCGTCTTCTGCGGCGTATAACTTTTACGAATCTAAATTGCTCTAGAACCCTGTGCACACGGGCCGTGTGCGAGAGGCCGAGGAGGGAAATCAACATGAAACGAGGATTGAAACTAAGTGCGTCTATTCAAGCGTTATTTTTGGCCCCATTATCTGAGACCTCGGCCGGACCAGGTACGACACCCTCAGCTCCAGGATTAGTGTTCTGACTTTCCCCACGAAAGATAATCGCACCTGGTGCTATCCCTGAATCCCCATCTTGGTTCCCCGGCACACACCTCAACTATGCAGAGAACCTACTCTGGGATGACTCTGCCATCGCTAAAACAGCAGCCTATGAGCACGACCTGATCCCCGTTAGAGCCGGTAAGGCACAATTCAGTAATGTTAAGCAGTACACTTTCTATGAGCTGGGGGGGTTGGTGCGCGTCATGGCTGCTGGCATGAAGAGGGCTGGAGTACGCGTTGGGCGATAGGGTTGCTGGCACGCTCAATCAACTGCTGTTCCATGTGGAATGATAATTATAGCTCTCGACTTTGCCATGGATATATTCATCGCGAGCAGCTATTATCACGAGCTTCGTTATCGGTATCGTGATAGCTCTCGCCGCCGCCGCCAACGGCTGTATCTTTCGTACTGCAACAATTCTGAATTATACAGGCATGTTCTCATATTGCAGTATTTCATGGTATCTCCCCGAGCAGTCTAACTCCACATTCTCTTGTTTTCATGGTTTGCAGTAGTTCCTACTACCCGTTTATAGCTTATGAGGGGTAGGAACAAGAAGCCTCTGCTCTTCAACCTCCTCTTTCTGGTATTCCTGCCGAAAGAAAATTACAATTGTGAGTAATCAACTTTACCACACGGAAGACGTGAGTAGAACCGCTAAGCGCCAATATGTATGTAGAGGATCCGTTGATCAAGGGGTATGCCGCTTGAACGAATGCTCCTCATTGTCCTGTGCAACGCCAGAGCTGCCCAAGTATGATCCAGACGGCCAGACTCATCCACAACATTCGTGTAGAACTTGGATGTTATCTCGATTGTGTGCGCATCATCCACAGCCCACATTGTCCCAATGACAGAACGGAAGCCAGCGAACTGCATAGCTGCAGCAAGATGGATGACCTCGTCCGGACTCTCCTCGTCTCCAACGGTCGTGTGACAAGCAGATAGATATGCAAACTCGGCGTTATGTAAGTCATATCGCATGATGTTTTCAACCTTCAGCAGTCCGTCACCCAAAGCAAACCCGGACTCGAAGGGATGCTTCCGATTGGGGATCCCATGACAGGTAAGGTGAACAGAGTCATTCGTGTTCAATTCTTCACCAACCTTGGCGATGTTTGCGCCCTCGTCCTGAACACAAGTAACCGTCGCGACAGACCCGATATGCTGTGTTATACTGGACAGCTCAGTGTTCACTGAAACGAGTTTGCTGTGTCCTGGAGCCTGCGCCTGCCCTACGG
>JBBPSC010000652.1:0-15187 GCA_038093395.1 Baorangia bicolor
TATCCATATTCCTTGATCCTTGTACCAATAGAAAGCCAAGAGTATATACTTCATTTCATACACTCATAGTTGAGGATTAGGGTTAGGGGTTATTGGGGAATATTGCTGTTAGTGAAAAATGACCAAATATGCGGACAGTTTTTTGAGCCACTGTAAATCTTCCCAAGGGTGTTTAGCTGCAGGAAGAGGCATGAGTTTACCAGTGGGTGCCTTTTGCTTACCCTTCATGAGGGCGCACACCACACAGTGGTCTATGTATTGTTTTACATCCTTCATGACATCAGGCCATGTAAAATATCATGTGAGAAGATGAATTATACAAGCTTGTCCAGAATGTCTGCCAATTAGTGAATCATGACAAATATTTAAGAGTTCGAAACATAATGGTTCTGGAATGAAAACCTTGTTGTTTTCATTAATAAATATGGCTTGTTCCAAATTGAAATTAAAGTTTGGAACTTCCAAAATATTTTTTGTTTCTTTTTGGATTTTTTCATAAAAGAAAGAAGAGATTGTGAGATTGTTAATAAAAAATGGATGGTGGTAACATAGTAATGTTTGTGTTGTGGTCTTGGACTGCATCTCTGTGATCTGATTGTCTAGATAAAGCATCAGCACACCCATTAAATGCACCCAGTTTGTACAACATAATATAATTGAACTCTTCTAGCACCATGTGCCATCTGGCTTGACGTTGAGATAATGTCTGCAGCTTTTTCCAGTATTTGAGGTTTTTGTGATCTGTCCAGATCTCAAATCGCTCTCTACTGATAAGGTAATGCTGCCACTCCTCTAGAGCATGGATTACTGCTAGTAATTCTTTGTCATAGATAGGATAATTCTGCCCCTAAGCATTAAAAGAATGTGAAATGAAGGCACAAGGCCTCCACAAACCATCCTTATATAATACTGAGAGAATGGTGCCTGTGGCAATGTCGCTAGCATCCATTTCTACTCACATGTCCATATCTCTATCTGGATATGCCAAGAGAGGGGCTTTGGTGAATTGTGTTTTTAAGGTTTTGAATGCCTTCTATTGTTCAGGACCCCATTTGAACAGAACATCTTTCTTGGTAAGATCATTTAAGGGTCTAGCAATGTTGGCAAAACCTTCTATAAACTTCTGATAGTAATTGCAAAGTCCAAGGAATGCCTGGAGTTGTTTGATGCGAGTGGAAACCGGCCAATCCAAAACTCCAGCTACCTTCTTTTCCTGCATTTCTACCCCCTTTTTAGATACTACTATTCTCAAGAAGTCTACCTTTTCTTTTGAGAAAAAGCATTTCTCGGGTTTGGCATAGAGTTCATTTTTCCGAAGCCTGAGCAATACTTCTTTGACTATTGCCTTATGCTCCTTGGGAGTCTTTCCTTTGGTAAAGACCATGACGTCATCAATATAAATAATGACTACTGTGTACATATTGTTAAAAATGTCGTTCATCATTTGTTGAAATGTGGGAGGGAAGTTTGTCATGCCAAAGTACATGACCATGGGTTTATAAGCTCCCATGGGATGACAAAGGCTCCCTTCCATTCATCTCCTTCTTTGATGTGGACATTATTGTAGCCCCATCTTAAGTCCATAATTGTAAATAAGTCAGCTTCTTTAAGTCTATCAATGAGCTAAGGGATCAGAGGTAGTGGGTATGCATTCTTGATGGTCCCTTTGTTTAAATATCTATAGTCCATAACCAGTCTTTTCTTCCCGTCTTTTTTAGGAATGAAGAAAACTGGAGAAGTTTGGGGGGACTTAGAAGGATGAATATAGCCTTTCTTGAGTTCTTTTTCTATGAAGGTGCAAACTTTGTCCATTTTAGAGTTGGATAATGGAATTACCCTTCCCTTCTTTGGAACAAAGTCTTGTTTTAGGTCTATGGCATGATCCCAGTGCTTGTGCTCTGGTAGCCTTTCCGACTCCTTCTCTGAAAATACATTTAAGAACTCATGATAGACTTTAGGAACTTTGTCCTTCAAGCCCTCCTCGACTTTTTGTATTTATGAGTAATGTCCTATGTGTGAAGGGTCCAGGGGTGTGAGAAGAGATCTCATGACTCCACAGTAAGAAGTACAATGTGGAAAAGAAAGGGTTTTTGCAACCCAATTAATGTCTGGATTATAACAAACCAGCCAGTCATAGCCAATGAACATGGCATGTGAACTGAGGCTTGTGACATAAGCTTCTACAGTTTTGCTATGTCCATCAATAGAAATAATTAGTTCTACCTTGTTTTTTATTTCGCCTATAGATCTGTTAGATCCATCAGTGTTTTTTACTGGAAAAGAAAAATGAAGAGAAATGAGAGGAATGGAATGCATGGTACAAAATCAGGAGTTGATAAAGGTGTTAGTGGCACCAGAGTCTAGTAAGGCTGATAACTTGACTCTGTGCCAGTGTTCTCCTTTCTTGAAGGTAACCCTAGTATGTAGAGACATTTCTTCTCCCATAGCTAGGGTTCCTTGGAGTTCTTTTGGTGGGGGATTTGGATAAATAAGTTGAGTATTTTTTATTTGCTTATTAAGAGAATTAAGCATGCTATTGTTTACTTCTGGCACCACACTCTCACTAGGAGAGATCACTCTTTTTGAAACAACCCGAAAAGCGTGAAGCTCAAAGGTTGCACTAAAACACTTAGACTTGGAAAGGTGGAGGAGAAGAGGAGACTACTCTGATCTTTATGGGGAAAAGACCAAGAGAACTAGACTGGAGTTCTCTGGCCGTCTATTGAGGGTTTATATACTAGTACAAGGTTTGCATGTGTTTACAGCGTATCTACGATATAGGGGAACATGTGCATAGAGCATGGTGTAGAAACATAGCCATGGAATGGAAGAGAAGTGTGACATGAGGCCCACATGAGGATGTGGCAGAATGGAACATAAGAAGCATGGCATGTGTACAACGCATGTAGAATGGAAACGAAGAATAGCCTGCACAGTGATGAGTGAAAAGGTGAAACTGTGCTAGGTGAAAGGGGATCTTAGATCCGTGAGAAGTGAGCATTTATGGTGCGAAAAGTTCTAAGTCCAAAAGATTAGATAGAGCGTTCACAATAGTTAGATGATTAGATCTAATAAGATCATGTGATGCGATAAGATAAGATCAAAAGATAAGATAAGGGAGAAAGATGTTAGGCCCATAACACTTTTGGAAGAGGAAAGATATATATTGTGAAGGACACAAGACAAATCTGACAATGGGAAATTGGCTTCTGTACAAGCTGTAAGCTTGCTAATACAACTACTAGATGGTAAGAAAAAAGGTTCAGGAGAAAGATGTGACAAATCAACTGGACCGCAGACACCCCCAATATCTACAGTCATTGTTCTTTTAAAGCTGCCACTGCTTGTTGTTTGGCTTCAACCTCTATCCAATCCCTCCAGTACGCTTCCGCTTCTTTGGTTGTGTACACCGCATTGTCAGATTGAGCAGCCACTGGGGGGGTAGGCAGAGGCCATGCTTGGTAAGCAGCCGTGTATTGTCCTTGTGGTGAATATGAGTATGGGGCCAGAGCCCATTGTTGAAAGACATGAATATCCAAAGCCAACTGCTCCTGATATGGCAAATAAGGGTCCACTTGAGGTGGGGCTGCACCTATTGATTCATTCTCATATTCATATTGTGGCACATAAGTGCCTTGGTTAAAGTCCCATACTTTCACTACCCTCATCTTGGGTCTCTGGGAACGCTTGTGGGGGTTGGTTTCACAGTCAGGCAAAATGTGGCCAACCTTGTGACATCCATGACACATGCAAGTGTCTGGACACCTTTGGGCCTGAACTGCACCAATCTCCATTGGCACTCCCCTCCCTGGTTGAGTTCCGGTAGGTGTAAATTGATATGGGGCCCATCCAGGTACCAGGAAAGCTGGACAGGGTGGCAGATAACGAGGAGGAGGAAATTGTCCTGGTGGATAACAATGAGGCAGTGGGAAATTAGAAGAAGCTCATGGAGGAGGTGCTCTCTCCATGTGAATTCATTCCATATTGCAGCCTATAGTTCGCAATAAGTCATGCAATGAGTCGAAGTTGTTATAGACTGTGTGAAGAGAAGCCTGATAGTAAATGTTGTAGTTCACCCCTTGCTTAAGGAGGTGATATGCCTCTTCATCTCCTATGCAGGCTTCACATGGGAGTTCCTCAAATTTCTGCAGGTATTCATCTATAAATAGTGTTCCCTGCTTTAATGCTAGTAATGCCTTATATGATTCTTCCACAAGGACTTTGATACAGAAGTGGTTGAGTATGTCTTCTGTAAGGACCTTGAAAGTGGGCCAAGCACTTTCTCCTTTGGTGAGGTCTGCCAAAGGTTCCCCTTTGCTGTCAAGCTCTGGTTCTTCCTTGGCCTCATAGTAATGGTCTAACATGAGGTGAGCATAAGGAGCTGCTTCCCCTGTCATCCTTGAATAAATTGCCACCGCACAAATGCAGTTGGACTTCTATTTGGTCACATGGACCCACACCCTAACCTTTGCCCACCAATCACAGAAGGTCTTGCGATTACCATCCCAGGTGCCAGGATCAGCAATCTTTTTTGTATAATCCTTGGACTTGTCATCATTGATATTTTCCAAGGCTGCAGACAATGCCTGAAGGGCGCAGGCAAGAGCATCATCAGAACTGAAGGACAACATCCTTACTAAGCACTATCTTCCAAATGCTTTCTAGGGATGCGATGCACAAGTTTTTGAAGATGATAAAAGCGAGAGCAAGTGAAGTAGCAGTAATGTAATATGTAGGTAGATGAAATGGACTTCCTACACATGCACAGTAAACTTGGTTCTACTTCCCAAATTACTTTGGGGACTAAAGCAAGAAAAACTTCAGCCTCAGTGATATGGCAGTCACTGAGTCAGTCTTTGCAAATACGGCATGACCTGTATGTGGACTAATCAACTCTCAAGGAAGAGGAGGAGAAGGTGTAGGTAACAGAACACAAACTGCTCTTCCTAGGAGCTCCCCTAAAAGCATTGGGGGTAATGGAATGTGTAGTCTTCAGCAATGGCCAGAATGGATCTTTGCACTCAAATCACAGAGCACTTGTCGTATACTCATAATGACCAACTGAGCAGCACATTATCTTTTTCAACAATGGCGGAATACTCTGTCATGCTGAGCAAGCGATTCCCCCTGATATCTGCTCCTTAACCCTGGAGTTCAGGCAGTGATGAAAGTTGTTTCCAAGTGTTGTGAACTCATACCAATTAAGGTGTAGAGCCAACGATTGTGCACAAGGACCATCTCTTCCTTGCAGTGCTCACTAGCACTGGCAGGACAATAGTCAAGGAGCCAAAAACCTTAATCCCCTGTCTCAATGCTAAACCCCTTGGTAGAGGTAATGATGCACAAATGACCAGTGAAGACAAGTGGAAATGATTGAGGACTTCAGCCGTTTACACCTGCTTTTTATATTGTAATAGTAGTGCGCACAGACCAAGCTGTGTTACAGATAAGGTGTACATATATGGTAATCAGAGATAAAGGTGTGCAGAGAACAAAGCAAAAGTTATGTGACATGGTATATATATTGATCTATATAAATAAAGCATGTTCCAGATAGGATCTAGGCTCTGTCACCTGATCTTTCCCATGGTCATGTGCTTTGGATCATGTGACAGTCGAAGGTTTTGTAATCACATGCTTAGGCCACGTGACTATCAAAAGGTTTGAATCGTTGAAGTTCAAAGTAGTAATGTGAATAGTTAGAGTCTTTAGTGGTGTCTGTAACACAAAGAATGTTTTATCACAGCGCCCATATTAGCCTACCCTGACAATGATTGCCAATTCAGGGTTGAATGTGATGTATTAGACTTCACAACTGGTGCTGTATTATCTATAGAAAAGGATGGGATTCGGCATCCAGTTGCCTTTAGCTCCCATAGTATGTCACTAGAGCAAAGGAACTATCCTATTGCTGACAAGAAGATGCTAGCCATCATAGAAATGCTGGAACAGTGGCACCATTACCTTGAAGGTGCAAAGTTCTCATTTGAGATATGGATGGATCATGCCAATCTCCAATACTTTATGAAGTCACAGGACCTGAATAGATGTCAGGCTTGCTGGGCTCAATATCTCACATGATTCAATTACAAATTGGTCAAGAAGCTTTTATAGGAAAAGCTGACATTTTATCCCAAAGAGAAGATCATTCTGTGGGAATCAAACATGATAACAAAGGAGTCACAATGATTCCTGCAGAACATGTGAGAAATGTGAAGAAAAGGGTGCAAGTCCAAGGACTTGAAGAATCTCTTCTCAAATGCATCTGGAACATGCAAACTAAATTAATGGATATGACTTGCCAAGGCTTTAAGAACAACAACAACAGACTCTCAAAGTTTAATGGCAAAATCTGCATACTGGTGGATGATGTGCTCCACCAGGACATTATAACATTATATCATGACTCCACCATAGCAGGTCATGAGGGATCTGACAAGACACATGAGCTGGTTTCATGATATTACTTTTGAGAGAACATGCATTTGCAGATTAAGGACTATATATCATGATGTGAAAGATGTGCTCAGATGAAGCCAACAAATGTACCTCTGGCAGGCAAGCTCCAACCAAATCCCACCCTGGAAGGTTCCTGGCAGGACATTTCCACAAATTTCATCATGGACTTACCCAAAAGTGAAGGATTTGACATAATCCAAGTGGTCATCAACCACTTCTCTAAGGAAATTGTATTTATTCCTATGCACAAGACAATTACATCTCTCAGAACTGCAAAGCTTTATCAAGATAATGTGTGGAAAGTCCATGGACTCCCATAGTCTATCATTTCAGATAGAGGACCACAATTCTTGGCTCAAGTTATAAAGGACCTTGGAAAGATGCTAAAGATAGATCTCTGCATGTCAACTACATTCCATCCACAAATGGATGGTCAAACAGAATGGGTTAACTGAAATCTCCAACAGTATCTCAGGTTGTTTACAGCTGAAAAGCAAGGAGAATAAATGAACTGGCTTGCACTGGCACAGTTTAATTATAACATAAGGGTTCATTCAGCAATGGGCAAATCCCCCTTTTTAGTCATGCATTCCTATGCCCTGCACATGGGAATTGAACCCCTCACATCCAAGGCCCCAGCAGCCACTGATTTTGCCAAACAAATAAAAAACATGCTGAACAAAACAAAAACAGTGCTCAAAAATGCTTGTAAGTGCATGACAACACAATCCAAGAAGAAATGCTCAAAAGCTCCTATTTATAAAGAAGGCAACCAAGTTTGGCTATCTATGGAGCACTTGAACTTGTGAGAAACTTGCCAATCATATAAATTAACCAAAAGGTGGCTGGGCCCCTATAAAGTAAAGATGATGAATCAAAATAAATGCAGTTGAGCTCATGCTTCCACATTTAATGAAAATCCATCCCATGATAAATATCTCACAGGTGAAACTGTACAAGGAACATCTCCCTGGACAGAAGGCAGACAAACCTGGCCCTGCGCTAATCACAGATGAAAATGTTGAGGAGTATGAAGTTGAATATATAGTAGACTCTCAACTCAAGGGGTGACAGCTTGAATTCCTTGTTCACTGGAAAGCATATAGTGATGAGGATTGAACGTAGGAACCCAAATCCAACCTCACACAGTCCAAAGGGGCCATAACAGACTTTTACAAAACAAATGCAAATGCCCTGCAAAAGCTGTGAATGGCACAAGCAAACTTTGATTCCTTATTTAAACCTTATGAGAATTTTATGGACTCTAGAGTGGTTTGTTGGAATCACCTGAAAGTTGATCTCTAACCAGGGGGTAGTGTTGCAAACACATCACATGATGTATCACATGACACTATCTTTTATTTTATCTTTTATTTTTCCAAATCATGTGACTTCTTTTCTTTTTCAATCACATGACCATGAGAAGGTCTAGACCTAATTACATGACTTTTGTTCTCAAACCAAAGGGCTAGACCCTTATCTCTTATCTATGACATCATAGTACAGATAGTGTAGGCTATGACGCATGCTGATGTCATTGCCTCTAATCCTTGACATAAGTTAAACTTAGCCTACCCTAAAGTACCTGCCCTAAATATAGTCAGTAGGTATATGATCTGAACAAGCACCACTGAGAACTTCAGTCAAGGTCTTGTTGGTTTTCCCCACTATCTTGTCTCTACCAAGCCCTCTAGTGTGATTCAGTCCAAGATTGTATAGTTTTGAGGTTGTCAACAATGTCTATAGTTGATGATAGCAGTGTGCAAGTGGCAGCACAGCCAATCAGTGTCAATGACAGTGCACATGTGCACAGCCACATCAATGCCAGGACCATGAATGGATCCAAATGAAAACTGAAAGGTTTTTAGAGGGACAAGAGGATTGCTGGAAAGGCCCAATGATAAAAGACTGCAGCAAAACAGCTGGGCAGTAAAGCTGCAGATGATACGACTCTGGATGTCACCCTCACAGTGCCAATCAGCAATTGAGAAGGTGATGGAGAGAGTGCCAAGGCCTCTCACACATCCGTCATGCCCTATGGAATCAAAATGGCAAGTCAGATGGCTCACAATGAAGCCACTGACATTGTGAACCCACACACAACATGTGCAGGGCCAACAATGCCAGTGGGTACATCACAAAGACCAGCTGACAAGCTGCTTAGTGAACAAGGTGGCTGTATGATTGAATTCAGCACACCATTTGAGGGATGGAGTGGTCAAATGCCAAACAACCACTCTGACAAAGTGAAGTTGCCAGGCATTGAGCTTAAAGGTGTAAGAGTCAGCGAGACGAACTGAGATGTTGAGTTGGAGAGTGCAGAGGAAGCATGTCAAAATGTGTCAATTGAAGAAGAGAAAGCAAGCATGAGGATGCACGTGCAGTTCACAATGTGAGATAATGAAGGCTTACCTCCACCACTCCCTGATCCACCTGAGCCATCCAATGAACCCACCACAAGACATTTATACAAGCCTCCAAGCATTCAGCTCAAGAAGAAGCAAGCTAAACCTACCAGTATGAGCTGAAATGTTGGACTTAGCAGTGGCAAAGTGGATGCATTGGGAGCATGCAATGGCAACAAGGACCTTGGGAACTGACCTAAGGAGCCACCAAATGTGTTAGAACATGCTCACAAACATCCAGAACATCTGAATCAAGAAGACTCACCAGGAAGGGCTTGGGACAAGAAACTGCCTGAGACTGAAGCATATTGTGATGCAGACATGCTGGGAGGCCTCAGGAGTGATGAGGACTGCTCTGGAGATGAGCCAAGTCAATACAGTGATAATACAAAGTCATTGAGTCAAGATGTAGGTTCAAAAAGCCATACAGACAAGTTGGAGGCATTGGAAGACATTGAGGGCAAAGAGCAGTGCAAGAGTGATGCAGACAGTGCCAAATGTGACTGGATATGTTCTATGAGCAACAGGGATGAGTGTGTCATCGAAATGAATGTGCTACATCAAGATAGATGCCCCAGATGCCATAGGGGCAAGCAGGAGGCATTGGAACATGTCAGAGGTGATTCAGACTGCCAAAATGACATAAAAGGTGCCAGATATGATGGTGGACAATGTGGAATGGATGGTGCAACAAGCTGCACATGTCACAAGTTGAAATGACTCAAAACAAGTTTGCTTACTGAAAAAGAGGCAAATTAGCAAAAATGATATGAGCACACTATGGATGATGTACCTGGACTATCCATACCACCTCCCAAATATCTCAGAATGCCCCCTGAATATGTTGACCCATCCTGTCAATGTGGATAATTGAAGTCACAACCTAAAAGAGTCAATCAAGCAGATATGCAAAATTTAACATACCATGTTGGACAGTTATGTCAGGACCATATTGGGTGAATTGGATTGCCTGGATGTGATATATATGGAGCCCAAATGCTAGGGGAGCATCCCAGAGCAGCAACAGGCAAAGAGGATGACTCTAGAGATCAAGAGATGAAAATTGTATGCAAGAGATTGCAGAATACCACTTCCCAAGCTGTGACTTACCATATATGGTAACCACTCAAGCACACACTTTGATGCACCTTGCTTGATGGACACTAGACCATATTTATCATATGAAAATTCAATTTTCATTAGGATAAGAAAAATAGAGTTTTTTTTTATTTTTATCTACATTCCTTTTGATCTCCCCATACTTTTTGAGGGGGAGTGTTGGAAACTCATCTCATATGGGTTAGAACAGTTAGTAGCTTACATAAGCATGCCTATTTTGGCTGCTAGTACTGTAGCTTTTTCTGTAGTGACTACACTATAGTTTTCTACATCCTTTAAAGGTGTTGAGGATAATAAAACAGATTCTTCAGCACTAGCCAGCAGTGGATCTGCACAATCAAGATTACAACTAGTTGAATACTTTTATTGACCAACTGAGCAGCTAATGTCTTTTTCAACACTAGTGGAAAAGTTTAAATAGATCTCCCAATAAGATGTGTTCACAAAGGCAAATACTGTTTAGCCCAACAGTCTAGATAGTGTCTGAAGTCTAATCCAAGTGTAATGAGCACCTAAGAACCCAGGGGATCTTATTAGAGCATTGTTCTACACTGACTGGACAACTTGCAATGTGACACCAATGAAGGCAACAATATGAGGAAAGTTAGAATCTAACTCTTTGATCTTCCAGCTAAAAAGCTCATTAGAGACAAGTGGATTAGATTAGGGAATCCTAGTTGTCAAGTGCTAGCCTTATATACATTTGGGAGCCTGTGCACAGACCATGCTGTGTGCTAGGTATTACTATCAAAACAGGACAATCAAGATGTAGTGGTGTCAGGTGACTGGGTGCATGTGGAAAGGTGAAGTTTGAAAGCCAATGTAGTAAAATGTAGTCCAATGTCTGTATAGGGGTAAAATAAGTGGTGTTCATGACAGCATGATCTTGAGTAATAAGGTAAACAACCTTTATAGTACCAGTTTAGGAGGGAGATTAAGATTAGCAATTTCTTGACCACACATCCTGCCAGTGCTTGGTGTAGTACTGCAAAGTAGCTTTACCTTGTGAACAATTGTTGGGCACACCTTAATTGATAATCCTGCAACATATATACTGGCCCTTTCCAATCCACAGTGACTGGTCTCTCAGCAAGTTTCTTGTCAAGGATTTCATGCAGATTCAAATCAATGCATTTCTTCAACTTTCCTAGGTAACTCTACCTTTCATTACTGATTATTGTGTGTTAATCAATCTCCTCCATGATTCATAGTTTAATAATAAATCCAAACTGGCCTTTTTATTAGCTTATAAATTACTGGATTGGATGGACATCCTACCATCTGAACGCAAGTCTTAGAACTTGAGGTGGAAAGCTATGGGATTGAAAAGAAGATCCAATTAATATGACAGGATGGATTAGAGGTTGCCCAGAGTATTTTTGGAAATCCAATCTTTGGTCAGCACACATCATTTGACCCTATAAAAGTTTGGAATCATGATAAATTGGAGTATGAAAAATGGTTCACAGCCGATAAAACATTCCATATTCTGGTTTGTATTAAAACAACCCTAAAAGGTAATAGCCCCTGAGGTCACACTAGAAGCAGATAAACTCAAGTAGGGAAGATGAAGAAATAGTAAGTTTACTAAGATCCAATCCTTTGAGAGGAAAAGACCAAAAGAACTAAACTGGAGTTCTCTGGCCATCTATTGAGGTCTTATATACTCTACATGTATTTGTACATATATTGTATGGATCATAGATAAATGATCCATGTGTATTTGGTAAGGATGTGGCAGCATAGCAAAACATATGGCAACTGCACAGCAATGGCAGAATGGAAGAGAAGTGTGGAATGCATAAAACATGTATGGAATGGAAGCAACATAGTCTTGTACAATGTTGAATGAAATGAAAGAGTGAAACCATGCAAGGCATAAGTGGATCTCAGATCCTGCTTATGTAAGCAAAGTAGAAGTCCAAAAGATAAAATGAGCATTTATGATAGTTAGATGATTAGATCTGATTAGATTGCAGGTATTTGGGTATTATTAGTACTTGAAATGGCCTTCTTTGGCTATAAATACTGTCTAAACCTCTCTAGGCATTCACTCAGTCAATCTGTGACACTCCTTAACTGGTACTTTACTTTACTCCTTTCCTATAATTCACAATCTTATTAAAGGATTTTTATACTCTATTTTCCTTCTTTTGAGATACCAACAGAGATTTTGCATAGGGCTTAGGTCTGGATACTATATAAGGCATATCATATACCTGAAATCCTGCTCATCTACAGTGACCTCCAAAACTGTTGCAATATTTAACCCTGATGTGGTGTGTAAAGCACACCACAATCACCCATGGGAAATTTGCTTAGCTTTGGTGGAGCCAAACAGAGTACAAACACTTGGCTACAAATCAGTTCCTGGGTCATGTGATTTGGTCCAGTGGCTGTGGAGACATGTGCACTTCAAGACAACAATACCATTGCAACAATTTTGCATCATTTGTTAGCAAAGGTGGAATTTCATTGAAATAACACAATAACTGATTATGTTTGGTGCTACAAACAAGGATACACACATATACATTATATCTGAGTTGAAAAATGTTCACACACACATTTATTCCCACCACCACTATCATAAAATTATTCTATTTTACCCAACAATATTTTATTCCAACTGTACTTGATGTTGGTCAAGCCACTTATTCCTTTGCTTCTGATGAGCTTATAACATGTCCATACTCCACTTCAAAGACCATTCTGAGCCTCAGAAGTCTATTGGAGGTTGTTCATTTCAGCTTTTCCCTATGGGGCTGTATGACTTGGAAGAGTCTTGGCTATGTTATAAGAATTGATGGTGGGATATATGGGGACACATACCTTTACACTTTGAAGCATGAATTACAGGAAACCTTATAATATTGTGGTCTCAATTCTCCTAACATGGATATGTAGTAGCATAATGACCCCAAGAATACTTGCAACAAGGGTTAGGAATGGCTGAAAGGGTAGTATTTCAGACCAATGGTAGTATTTACATAGTCTGTTGATGTTATTCCATTAAACAGACCTGAAATACTCTAAAAAGAAGACTTTTAGGCTTAGGGTAGAAAATAGAGATTTTATAGTAATGATGGTGGGAATAAATGTGTGTGTGAACATTTTTCAACTCAGATATAATGTATATGTGTGTATCCTTGTTTGTAGCACCAAATATAATCAGTTATCGTGTTATTTCAATGAAATTCCACCTTTGCTAACAAAAGATGCAAAACTATTGCAATGGTATTGCTGTCTTGAAGTGTGCATATCTCCACAGCCACTGGACCAAATCACATGACCCAAGGACCAATTTGTAGCCAAGTGTTTGTACTCTGTTTGGCTCCACCAAGGCTAAGTGAATTTCCCATGGGTGATTGTGGTGTGCTTTGCACACCACATCAGGGTTAAACATTGCAACAGTTTTGGAGGTCACTGTATAGCCACAATACATATTTAGACCATCACTCAACCTTCCCTTCAACTCTAAGCTTGATCTTCCTACTTCCTACATTCTCCTTATGTTATCCCACTTTGATAACTGTTCTCCTTGAACTGTTCATCTTCATATTTTCATATCCTTATACTACTAGTTCTTTATTGAATCTAGTTGCTCTTTGTCTCCATCAAAATTCCTCATTGGCATCCTACTTCTAAATGGATACTCTTTGAAACCCTTGAACTTGTATGACCTCCCAATGTTATGGGTCCAACATTTTTCCCCTTATCTTATCTGTTGATCTTATCTTATTGTGTCATGTGATCTTATCAGATCTCATCATCTAACTATCGTGAATGCTTTATCTAATCTTTTGGACTTAGAACTTTTCGCACAATGGACGCTCACTTCTACCGGATCTAAGATCCCCTTACGCCTAGCACAGTTTCACCTTTTCACATCTTCACCATGCAGGCTATGTTTCCATTCTACATGCATAGTACACATGCCATGCTTCTTATGTTCCATTCTGCCACATCCTCATGTGGTCCTCATGTCATGCTTCTATTCCATTCTATGGCCATGCTGCCACATCATGCCTTATGCACATGTCACTCCTATATCATAGATTAGACGTACACAGGTGTACACACCCATGTAATATATAAACCCTCAATAGACGGCCAGAGAACGCTAGTCTAGTTCTCTTGGTCTTTTCCCCACAAGATCAGAGTAGCCTCAGTTCCCTTCCACTTCTCCTCTCCAAGTCTAACTGTTCTGTGTGACCTTGGGACATATTGTCTTTTGGGTTATTTCACCCAATTGAACTTACACTGTGCCTTGCATATAGAATAGTTCTATAGAACTATACTTATTCCTATCTGGGCCAAGTGTAACAACAACTGATTATAACTGTTGATGACCTTAAATCAAATAATGGCTTAGGCCACCTCATGCTAGACTTGCTAGTAGAGACAAGAAAGAGTTGGTAGGGAATACCAACAAAAACTTGACTAGAGTTCTTGTAGTGCTGAATTCAAGATTATTTACCTACTGACTATGTTTAGGGTAGGTGTGAGACAACATATTATGTGAAATGATATCATAGGTAATGTCATAGATAAGAGATAAGTCTTTAGCTGTTATGAACACAATGATTTCCCCTATCCACATCATCTGTTTATACCATTTCATTTTTTCATTGTGCACTCCTTTCTGATCTTATTCTTTTATCATCTAATCCTTCCTCTATCTCAATTGGGTGGGCTGATCATCCAATTCTTCATACCATGACATCTATCCCTATCTGCCACCATTACTGAAACAACCCAAAAGATCAACATAGACCAGCTAAGGTCGTTGTGTCCTCAAGTCGCCTCTGTCCAACCATAGTGGAAAAGAGTGTAGGTGGTGAGCTGTCGTAAGGTCACAACAAACATGAGAACTGCAAAGCAGTTCTATGCTGTGATGTAGACCACTCCTGGATCTTGTGGGGAAAAGACCAAGAGAACTAGACTAGAGTTCTCTGGCCATCTATTGAGGGTTTATATACTACATGGGTGTGTACACCTGTGTATGTCTAATCTACGATATAGGAGTAACATGTGCATAAGGCATGGTGTGGCAGCATAGCCATAGAATGGAATAGAAGCAATACATGAGGACCACATGAAGGTGTGGTAGAATGGAAGAAGGGAAGCATGGCATGCATATAACACATGTAGAATGGAAACATAGCCTGCACGGTAAAGAAGTGAAGTGGTGAAACCGTGCT
>JBBPSC010000653.1:0-15183 GCA_038093395.1 Baorangia bicolor
GCCCGAAAAGTCGGCTGGGAGGGCTGCTTTGAGTTCTGGGGTTCTGGTGGACATGGTTGGCGATGTGGGACGAGGTGGGGACGTGGGTGTGGGTGTTCTGGGTGGGGGTGCTAGTGGTGCAGGCGACCAGGCTGGTCCAAGAATCCGGCGTTGTCTGAAGCTGGGTGGGGCAGGGATTTCCGGTGTGGCAAGGTTTTCTACATCCGGGATTTCGACGTCGTTGTCTTCGTCAGGGCTGCGGAATAGTCCGAAGCGACTCGTGGTGTCTGTGGTAAAAGGTCCTTCACCTGAGGAGGTGGGACCACGGAGATTCTTGATCTTTTGTTACGCGAAGCGTACCCAAGGGGACTCGTTCAACAGGGATACTCCACAGGCGATGCTCACGAAGAGACCGACGTCTGGGGAGCTGCGAGGATAACGAGTTACTAAGACGAGGGAGTCTCAGGGAGACTAACAGGGATGCCCAGGGGCGCTAGGTCTTTATACAAGGGTGCCTAGAGTTACTAGGTCTTGGACGAGGAGAGGAGCGTCGACAAAGAGTCACGCTTGGAGACGAGGACAAGGACTTAGGAGTGGAAGCTGGACTTCCAGGGGACTCAAGAAGGTATGCTTGTTAAGCGTAGATCAAGAATGGGAAATACAAGCGATGCAGTGTAGGTTTAAATAAAGAGGAAACGCGCGCACGGACCAGGCTGACTAAAGTAATAGAAGCAGATGGAAGGTGATGGAATACTCATCGTCATGAGAGAGGTGACTGTGGAGAAAGATAAGTCCATGAAAGAGAACTAAGGGAATAGGTAAGTAATGATAACATCGGAGGGGTCGGCGAGGATTAGTGAAGCGGAAGTGATGGAAGCCGACCTACTGCGCCACGTGCGAGTGACGAGTCGAGATGTAACAAGGTAAATGGAGTGATAAAGAGGGAAAAACGTAACAGGTGAGGCAGAGATTTCTGATGAGGCAAGGTTTTCTACGTTGGGGATTTCGACATTGCTGTCTTCATTGTTGCTGTGGTATAGCCTGAAGTGACTTGTGGTGACTGTGATAAAGGTCCTTCACCTGAGGAAGTGGGACCATGGAGATTCTTGATATTTTGTTATGCGAACCATATCAAAGGAGTCTTGTTCAACAAGATACTCATTAGGCGATGCTCACAAAAAGACCAACATCTGAGAAGCTTCAGGGGTAACAAGACACAAAGGACAAGGGAGTTTCTAGTGAGATAGATGAGGATACCCAGGGCCACTGGGACTTGTATGAGAATGCCTAGGGTTGCTAGGTCTTGAACTAGGAGAAGAGCGTCGACAATGAATCACACTTGAAAACTAGGACAAGAACTTATGAGGGGAAGCTTGACTTCCAGGTGACTCAAGAATGTACACTTGTATAGTGTAGATCAAGAATGGGAAAGTACAACCGGTACAGCATAGGTTTAAATAGTCAAAAAGGAAATGTACACGGACCAGGCTTACTAAAATGAATGGAAGTGGATGGAAGGTTGGAGAACTCATTGTCATAAGAGAGATGACTGTGGAGGAAGATAAGTCCAAGTGGGGAAATCAAGATAACAAATAGGTGATGGTAATATTAAAGAAGTTGGTGAGGATTAATGAAGCAGAAGAGATAGAAGCCGACTTACCATGCCATGTGTGAGTGACAAGGTGAGAGACAACAAGATAGGTGGAACAGTAAAGAAGAAAAACTGTAACAGTTATGACCTCTTTGGACATGTGAGATTCGATTCAGGTTCCTATGTTCGATGCTCCTCACTATATCCTTTCCAGTGAATGAGGAATTCAAGCTGCCACCCCTTGAGTTGAGAGTCTACTATATATTCAAATTCATACTCTTCAACATTCTCATCTGTGACCAGCATGGGACCTGGTTTGTCTGCTTTCTGGCTGGGCAGACGTTCCTTGTAAGGTTTTACCTGTGAGATGTTTACCATGGGGTGGATCTTCATTGATCATGGGAGTGTGAGCTCAACCACATTTGTTCTGATCATTTTCTTTACTTTATAGGGGCCCAGCCACCTTTCTGTTAATTTATGAGATTGATGAGTTTCCCACAAGTTTAGATGCTCTGTTGATAGCCAAACTTGGTCACCTTCTTTATAGACAGGTGCTTCCAAGTGTTTCTTCTCAGATTGTACCATCATGTGCTTATGAGTGTTCTTGAGTGCTGCTTTTGTTTCATCCAATATGTTTTTCATTTGTTCAGCAAATTCGGTGGCTGCTGGGGTCTTGGATGCCAGGGGTTCAATTCCCATGCGTGGGACATAAGAGTGCATGACTGAAAAGGGGGACTTGCCCATTGCAGAATGAACCTGTGTGTTATAATTAAACTGCACCAGCACAAGCCAGTCTATCCATTCTCCTTGCTTTTTGGCCATAAATAGCCTGAGATATTGCTGGAGATCACGATTAACCTGTTCTGTCTGACTGTCCATTTGTGGGTGGAGTGTGGTTGACATGCATAGATCTATCTTCAATATTTTTCCCAGATCCTTCATGACCTGTGCTGAGAATTGTAGTCCTCTATCCAAAATGATAGACTGCAGGAGTCCAAGGACTTTCCACACATTGTCTTAGTAAAGCTTTGCAGTGCCGAGCAATGTAATTGTCTTGTGTGTGGGAATAAATATGACTTCTTTAGAGAAGCAGTCAATGACCACGAGGATTAAGTCAAACCCTTCACTTTTGGATAAGTCCATGATGAAATCTGTGGAGATGTCCTGCCAGGGACCTTCCAAGACTGGATTTGGTTGGAGTTTGCCTGCCGGAGGCACATTCATTGGCTTCATCTGAGCACATCTTTCACATCATGATGTATAGTCTTTAATCTGCAAAGGCATGGTCTTCCAGAAATAGTATCATGAGACCAGCTCATGTGTCTTGTCCGACCCCCCATGACCTGCCAAGGTGGAGTCGTGGTATAATGTAATAATGTCCTGGTGAAGCGTGTTGTCTGCCGGTATGTAGATCTTGCCATTAAACTTTGAGAGTCCATTGTCATTGTTCTTAAAGCCTTGGTGAGTTGTGTCCATTAATTTAAATTATGTGTTCCTGACATGTTTGAGAATAAATTTTTTAAGTCCATGGACTTGCACTCTTTTCTCCATACTTCTCACATGTTCTGCAGGAATCTTCATGACTCCTTTGTTATTATGTTCGATTCCCACAGAGTGGTATTCTCTTTGAGATAAAGCATCGGCTTTTCCCATAGAAGCACCCAGCTTCTTGACCAATTCATAGTTGAATTGTGTGAGATATTGAGCCCAGCAAGCCTGCCATCTATGCAGGTCTTGGGACTTCATAAAGTATTGGAGATTGGCATGATCTGTCCATATCTTGAATGGGAATTTTGTGCCTTCAAGGTAGTGGCACCACTGTTCCAGCACTTCTATAATGGCTAGCATCTTCTTGTCAGCAATAGGATAATTCCTTTGCTCCGGTAACATACTGTGGAAGCTAAAGGCGACTGAATGCCAGATCCCTTCTTTTTCTATAGATAACACAGTACCAGTTGTGAAGTCCAATGCATTGCATTCAACCCTGAATTGACAATCATTATTAAGGTAAGCCAATACCAGTGCTGTGATAAAGCATTCTTTAAGCATGTCAAACACCTTCTGTTTGCATTCTGACCACTGCCAAGGATAGTCCTTCTTCGTCAGATCATTCAGGGGTCTAGCCACCTGACTAAAGTCCTTTATGAACCTCCTATAGAAGTTTGCTAATCCCATAAAGCTTCGAATGTCTTTGACGTTCCTTGGTTCAGGCCATTTTTTTATAGCCTTTACCTTGTCCTGTTCCATTTTGATTCTGTTGGGGGTAATGATCATCCTGAGGAATTCTACTTTAGGAATGTGGAAAAAGCATTTCTCTGATTTGATAAATAAGTTGTGATCCTTTAATCTATGTAATACTTCTTTTATGATTTTATTGTGTTCTTCCACATTGTCCATTTTCATAAAGATAAGTATGTTATCTATAGATACTATGACTACTTCCAGCATATCAGCAAAGATGTCGTTTATCATTGCTTGGAAAATGGCCAGGGAGTTGCATTGTCCAAAATACATAATGAGGGGTTTATAGGCACCTTAGTGGCAGACAAAAGCGGCTTTCCACTTGTCACCTTCCTTAATGTGTATGTTGTTCCATCTTTGTAAATAGCTTGGCTCCTTTGAGTCTATCAATGAGCTGTGCAATGAGGGGAAGTGGATAATTCTTTTTTATGGTATTTTCATTTAGGTAATGGTAATCCTGTACCATTCACTTTTTTCCATCTTTCTTAGAAATAAAGAACACTGGCAATGTTTGGGGAGATTTGAAGGATTGGATATAACCCTTTCATAATTGGTCATCTACAAATGCTGATACCTCTTCTTGTTCGGTAACCAACATAGGGTAGAGCTTGCCTTTGCAGGGTTTGAAATCTGCCTTAAGGTCAATGGCATAATCCCATGGTTTTTGTTCAGGCATGCATTTGGATTCTTTCTTCCCAAACACATCTAGCCATTCATGGAATTCCTTTGGAACCAGTTCTGCAGGAGTCTTTTCCAGTTTGTCCATTGCCCAGAGTTGGCTAATCTGTTTTAGTGTATGGTACACATAAGGCATGTCATTGAGTTCCTTCTCTTCTAAGGTTCTCAAGAATACAGATCTATCTGAGAGAAGGTAACACATTCTTGGACAGTGTATGAGTTTGACAGCACCAGTCTGCCAATCAATCTTGGGATTGTGCTTTGCAAACCACGTGTATCCAAGGATCAAGGGGTTCCTACTGAGGTCAGTAACTTCCACTACTGACTTTTCACAGTGTCCTTGGTAGTCAATGATCAACTCTGCTGTGTGGGTAATGTCTCCAGCTGAGTTCTTGGTTCCATCCACATTGTATACCAGGATTGGTTGGTCAAGTTTCATAATCCTGATGCTGTTCATTTTGGCCCAGGTAGCATCAAGAAAGATACCATTCGCACCACTATCCAAAAGGGCATGCATCATGGTCATCTTGTGTTTGGTTGTTGAGGCTGCAACCCCAACATCCAGGTTGATCTCTTTCTTGGATTTAACAGATCTGATCAGAATCCGTTTGGGAGTTTTATTGGATAAATAAGATGTAATATTTTTTTCTTTATTTTTCTTGACCGAATTAAGCCTGCATTCCCATGCAGCAAGGTCAGACTCTATCTGACTCCCAGTCTCAGTTGTATCTATTACAAAGTTGTCTGTAAAAGATGATTGGAAGAAGGCATCTTCCTCTTGTCCATATTTCACATCCAAAGTACAAAAATGATTCTTGAAATCCCATCCTAAAGCAGCAGCATGGGGGCTTGGTGACAAAGAAATAACGTCCACAGGAGTTTCCCAAGAACTCAGGTGGACCATCCTTTTCCTAATTGCTTCATTTCCGACATTTGCATGTCGTAAAAGAAGGCTTTCATTTCTTTGAAGTCCATTTCTTTTATGGCCTTCTCAGGATTAGGGTTTGACTCCCCTGTCCTTGCCTTTCCTTTTCCTTTCTTAGAGCTTCTGCTCTCTTCTTCACTCTCACTATCCCCACCACTAGTAGCATGGACACTGTGATATTTTGTGCACCTTCAGCTATGCCTGCCCCCAAGGAACTTACATTCCTTGCATTCCTTCTTGGGCTTATTGCAGTCTTTAGCAAGATGAGGCCTGTTGCAGTTGAAGCATTTGCCATGTTTACTTACAGCATCAATTTCCATTGGCTCACCACAGCCACCATATGTCCTGGCTCCACTTGAGCTTTCCTTTTGCGCATTGTTATCCCAGGTGCACCCCTGGTTGTTTTTGATCCTATAGTTGAAAGCTTCTTTGGCATTGCCAATCCTTCTAATAACTTTGATGTAGGCATCCACAGTATCCTGTCTTTCTTCTGTTATGAAGACCCTGTGGATGATCTTCTCCTTGATGTTTTTCTCCAGTAGGAAACATCCCATGGTGTCCCCTACATTGCTTGTTTCATATAAAGACAACCATTTCATAAGGAAGTCTTCTATCCACTGATTGTTTGATTGGCAGAGCTTAAACAACTTGTTGGCCACAGTATCTGTGAAATTTCCTGGACAGGAACAAGTGGCCATCATTTCCGTGAGTTCTTCCTTTGTGGGCCAGAGGGCTTGGTGCTTCAGCATGTATTTGAGGAGCTGGTTTCTGGCCCATGTACCAGCCCTGTTCTTGTCTTTGTGCTCCTTAGAGCTGATATGTGTCCAGCATGCAATGCATTTATCTTTTGAGGACACAAACGTCTCTTTGTTGATCATAAGGTAAATTGACAACTTCATCCACCATTCATCAAATTTATCATACAAGCCCTCAAATAATCTGGGGTCTGGTACAACTTCTACTTTCTTTGTGACTTTTACCTCTGTTTGCAGTCCAGCCACAGCCATGGAGACAGCATTAGTGATGTCTTTTGCCACTCTTAAGTCTCTTTGCATCTCTGCCAACTGAGCGCATAGCTTGTCAATGAGTAGTGCGAGGTTGGACATGGGAGGATATGGGGTTTCCATTGGCAAGGGTGGGGAGGTGTTGGGGAATTCTTCTTCATCAGATGGAATGACAGGGGATGGTGACCTCCTGGTGAAGGGGTCAAAGTGCAGCTTGATTTCCTTGGTTGGCAGGACTGGCTAAGTCTGCACCACATATGTATGCTTGGTGTGCTTCGTGAAATCGGAGAGCTGGGATCCTTGCTTCCTTAGCTTCTTCCCTTGTGACCACTAGTTCTTTGAGGAATGGGGTCAGAAAACATAGGCCACCTCGAATGTACTTGAGGAAGTGGGGGTAGGCATATCGGATATCTGGGAGTGGAGCTACCTATTATGGATACCACTAAAAACTCTAACTATTTACACTATTACTTTGGACTTCATCGTTTTAAACCTTTTGATAGTCATGTGGCCTAAGCACATGATTACAAAACCTTCAACTGTCATGTGATCCAAAGCACATGACCATGGGAAAGATCAGGTGACAGAGTCTAGACTCTGCCCCTATCTAGAACATGCTTTATTTACATACGTCAATATTTATACCATGTCACACAACTTTTGCTTTGTTCTCCTCACACCTTTATCTATGGTTATCATATAAGTACACCTTATCTGTAACATAGCTTGGTCTATGCGCACTACTGTAATAATATATAAAGCAGGTGTAAATGGCTGAAGTCCTCAGTCATTTCCACTTATCTTCGCTGGTCATTCATGCATCATTACCTCGCAAGGGGTTTAGCATTGAGACAGGAGATTAAGATTACCGGCTCCTTGACTTTCACTGTCCTGCCAGTGCTAGTGAGCACCGCAAAGAAGTGACATCCTTGTGCACAATCATCAGCCCAACATCTTAATTGGGAAGAGTTTGCAACACTACCAGATCGTCATTGGGATTGTGTGACAGAGAAGGGGAAGGTGTGTGAAGGAGCTGGACCTCAACTTCTTCTTCCTCCTTCTTCCACTTCAGAAAAGAGGAGAATATCCAGAAAAGGTAAAATGTACCAATAATCTAAAATCTCTCCAGGTACCAATGTTGAATCTCAATCCTCAACCATTGCTTCGAATTTACATATTCCTAGGTACATGGGTACAGGACCACTTTTTCATGTGCTTTCAGACTAAGGTAACTAAACGTAAATAAATGTACCTTATGAGGGTACAGCACATGTGCCAAGGGAAAGAAAAGGGTTGGTTGGGGCGGTTTTTAAATGCGTTGAACCTGCTTGAGGGTACCCCTATCAGCACCTTACAGACTACTGATCTTCACAGGCTCTAGTGCCTGGGACTATGTAAAAGAAATGTGTGCAAGGGCACAAGAGAAATGCAGGGAGGGGTGAAGTAGAAGTCTCCTTTAAGCCTGGAGTCTGGCTATGTTACAGGTCTAACATTTTTCCTCTTTATCTTATCTTTTGATCTTATCTTATCGTGTCACATGATCTTATCAGATCTAATCATCTAACTATCATGAACACTTTATCTAATCTTTTGGACTTAGAACTTTTCGCACAATGGATGCTCTTTCTAATGGATCTACGATCCACTTACACCTAGCATAGTTTCACCCTTTCACTCATCACCGTGCAGGCTAGTCTTCCATTCTACATGCACTAAATGCATGCTATGCTTCTACTTCCATTCTGCCACATCCGCGTGTGGTCTTCATGCTATTACTTCTCTTCCATTCCATGGCTATGTAAACCTATGCTGCCACACCATGCTCTATGTGCGTGTTCTCTTATATCTATAGATTAGATGTATACTAGTACAAACACCCATGTAGTATATAAGCTCAAATGCAATGGCCAGAGAACTCAGTCTAGTTCTCTTGGTCTTTTCCCCAGAAGATCAGAGTAGCCTCTGAAACGAAGTGGAACAATAAAAGCAGCCAAAACCAGCATTTTTCTCTTTTTCGCTTGCTTTTACAATTATGGACCTAACCCTATGATACTTATCCTTTTTTCATGATGGTGGCCACTGAAACAACCCTCAAAGCTTGAAGCTCAAAGATTGCACTAGAAAGACTAAGACTTGGAAAGGAGGAATGGAGTACTACTACTGAAACAACCCAAAAAGCATAAAGCTCAAAGGTTGCACTAAAACACTTAGACTGGAGGAGAAGTGGAGGAAGAGGAGACTACTCTGATCTTTAAGGGGAAAAGACCAAGAGAACTAGACTGGAGTTCTCTGGCCGTCTATTGAGAGCTTATATACTACTACAGGGTTTGCATGTGTTTACAATGTATCTATGATATAGGGGTGACATGTGCATAGAGCATGGTGTGGAAACATAGCCATGGAATGGAAGAGAAGCGTGACATGAGGACCACATGAGGATGTGGTAGAATGGAACATAAGAAGCATGGCATGCGTACAATGCATGTAGAATGGAAGAGAATAATAACCTGCATAGTGATGAGTGAAAAGGTGAAACCGTGCTAGGTAAAAGTGGATCTTAGATCCATGAGAAGTAAGCGTCTGTTGTGCGAAAAGTTCTAAGTCCAAAAGATTAGATAAAGTGTTTACGATAGTTAGATGATGAGATCTAATAAAATCATGTGACGCGATAAGATAAGATTGAAAGATAAGATAAGGGAGAAAATGTTAGACCCGTAACAACTACTGGGACCCTTTGAGGGGAAAAGACCAGAAGAACTAGACTGGAGTTCTCTGACGTTGCATTCGAGGTTTATATACTACAACAGGTATTTGTCCATGTATATGCTGTATCTACGATTTGCAATGCTTTGTCTGCATGTATGGGAATGGAATGGAAGCATAGAAGCATAACATGAGGCCAACATGCTGTGTGGCAGAATGGAAGAGAAGAGAAGCATGAAACGTGTGATGTGCATGTTGGATCAAATGGAAGAGAAGCATGATGTAATAATAACCAGCACGGAGATGAAGTGAATATGTGAACTCCGTGACAGTGTAAGAGGATCTTAGATCCGTAAGAAGGGTTGAGTGTCCTGCTGACTAAGCAGCTTTGCACGAAACGACTAAGTCCATGAAATGTAAGTAGAGCGTTCACGATAAGATAGATGATCAGATCCTAAGGGATCATGTGACGCGATAAGATAAGATAAGATCAGAAAAAGTGAACATGTGAAGGGTGAAAAATGTAGACCCATAACAGCCACTTGTACCTCTACCCTCAATCCTATGTTCTCGGTCCTACATCATTCCATTCTACTTACCTTGTTTCATACACGTTTATGGTAGCTAGACTACTCTAGACCATGATGTCATCACAACGTCATACCTCATGTAGACCACATGTACCCCTGTCGTTTCCACTATATAAACTCAACGCTAGCAGTGGAATCGCCAGTCAATTCTTCTCTAGCTTAGGGCTTTGTCTCTCCATGCTTGAGTACGTTCAACAGAACCATAAGTCCTTTGGTGAGTCTTCAAACCTTGCTAATGGCTAGTACATTAGACTCCAAGTCTCCCATATAGTTGTGAGTATCTCCCCAATATTACACGTTTCCTCACTCCCATATCCCCTCTTCCTGCTCTAGGTTTAGGTTTGCCATTCCACATCTTTAGGCAACTCTTTATGATTTCCACAGCCATGACAGCCTCAGCTCCTCCTTTCCACACTCCACTTGAGTTTAATTGTTTTAGTGTGACCTTTGGACTTTCAGTCTTTTGGGTTGTTTCAGGCTATATCCCCTTAATGCTGGGGGCTGCATGTGATGATGAGAAGAGGTGTCCAAAGACAAGGTGTGATACAAGGCAAGAAGATGTAGTCAAGTTCTAATGTTGACAATCTCAAAACTATACAGTCTTGGGCTGAATCACACCAGAGAGCTTGTTAGAGACAAGTGATAGTGGAGGAAAACCAACAAGAACTTGACTAAAGTTCTTGGTGGTGCTTGTTCAGATTATATACCTACTGACTATGTTTAGGGTAGGTACTTTAGGGTAGGCTAAGTATAACTTATGTCAAGGATTAGAGGCAATGACATCAGTGTGTGTCTGTTACGGGTCTAACATTTTTCCTCCTTATCTTATCTTTTGATCTTATCTTATCGCATCATGTGATCTAATCAGATCTAATCATCTAACTATCGTGAACGCTTTATCTAATCTTTTGGACTTAGAAACTTTTCGTGCAATGGACACTTACTTCTACTGGATCTAAGATTCCCTTACATCTAGCATGGTTTCACCCTTTCACCATGCAGGCCATGTTTCCATTCTACATGCATTGCATGCATGCCATGCTTCTCATCTTCCATTCTGCCACATCCTCATGTGGTCCACATGTTATGCTTCGGTTCCATTCTATGGCTATGCTGCCACACCATGCATTATGCACATGTTACTCCTATATCGTAGATTAGATGTACACAGGTGTACACACCCATGTAGTATATAAGCTCGAATGCAATGGCCAGAGAACTCCAGTCTAGTTCTCTTGGTCTTTTCTCCACAAAGATCAGAGTAGCCTCTTTTCTCTTTCTCTCCTCCACGAGTTTAGCTGTTTTAATGCGACCTTGGGACTTTGTATCTTTTGGGTTGTTTCAGTGTCATAGTCTAGACTGTCTGTACTATGATGTCATAGATAAGAGATAAGGGTCTAGCCCTTTGGTTTGAAAACAAAGTCCTGTGATTAGGTCTAGACCTTCTCATGGTCACATGATTGAAAAGAAGAGAAGTCACGTGACTTGGAAAAAGAAAAGATAAAAGATAGTGTCACGGGTTACGTCATGTGACATGTCTGCAACAAAACTTGCCCCCAAATGACACAGTCCCTTTAAGATCACACAAGTACTATCCCCCTTTATCTACTGACTCTGTCTTCCATCCACATGGAGAATCCATGATGTTTTCCATGCCTTGCTTCTCTCCCCTTATCGCTCCACTGAAATGCATGGTCCTGCCTTCTCTGCCCCTCCTTCTGATGTCATTGATAATGAGGAAGAATACAAGGTCAAGGCCATCATCTCTCATAAAGGGCTAATGAACTGCCACCTATTCCTGACTGCATGGAAGGATTACCCCTCATCTGAAAATACATGGGAATCAGCCTTCAATCTCTGACATTCTGCAGCCATCCTTACCGCATACAAGAAACAACATCAGCTCTAGAAAAGACAGCTCCTGGCTCAAGAGTTAAACACACTGGTTTCCTGTGCTCACAAGCTAGGGATAGAGGGTCCTCTGTGGATGGCGTGCGCCTGGGAAGGGAAGAGATGGTCAAAAGGACAATCATCTGCCACATGTCCTGCCTGAGAACAGATTGCATAGTTATGATGGGGACAGTGTCAGTCAGAATGGCCCCAGTTGAGACAACTGCCACATTGGATGGTGAGACAATCTCTAGCAAGGTGTCTGGGGCAAAGTTGGCAACAGTGGGGACATGAGTACATAGGGCGATCCTTTTAAAAGTGTCCTCGGTTAAAACAATGGAAACACTCAGTAAGGGAATTTGCATGGGCAACAGGGAGTTGAGAGGATGGGAGCATGACTCAAGTGGGAGAGGATAAGGTGTGCTGCCCATGAGGGGGTCTAAAGACCTGAGGTTCTAGTCGAGGGATGGGAATGATGTCATCATCACTTTCGATAGAGGCAAGGAATGGTTCAGGAGGAGGAGAGGAGAGGCGAGCAGTGAGGGCAGAGGCAGGAGAAGAGGTTGCAGAGAGGGTTCCATTGGGAAGAAGTACGTCTAAGTGTTCCAAGTAGCTGTCGTGTTGCTCCTGGGTAAGAGAGAGAAAAATGCGATGGAAGGTGGGGTAAATTGTAGCTGGGGGAATAGAAGTAATAAGGATGGAAAAGCCGTGGTCATATAGTGCGCTGAGGATATGAAAGGGAATCTCGGTCAAGGAAGTATGTAAGGCTAGGTCTTGGTTCTGGGAGAGGTTTAAGAGATGTTGTGTATGGGCGACACCATGAAAAGCACAAATGAGAGACTGAGATATGTGTAATCTTCTTCAAAGAGGGGGTCTTTTTTGATGGCATGGAGAAGAGTGGGAGTGTCTAAAACAGTGGTGAAAAGCATGTTTCGCCTGGATTCGTGCAGAAGACAAGGCAAAACTGAATGAGAACACAAGGAAGAATACAAACCGGATGAAGGAGAGGGCTGAGATGATGTGGCATCCAAGGAGGGAGAAGGCATGTTGGGTAAGGATGAGGTCAAAGAACATAAACAATGTTCTCAGGTAAGGGTGTGGACAAAGTGAACAAGGAAGGTGATGAAAAAGACGGCAGCAATAATGAGGGAAGTAAGGCTGGAATAAGTGGAGCAGGCACAATGGATGGAAAGACCAATGACTAAGAAGAAGAAAATAATGAGGAATGGGAGGATTTCTAACATAGGATTGGTGGGGGAGGAGGTGAGTGGGTAGAGGTGAGGAGGACCAAGATAGAACATCTTGGGATTTTTCTTTTATAGCTGGTATTACGGGTCTAACATTTTTCTCCCTTATCTTATCTTTTGATCTTATCTTATCGTGTCACATGATCTTATCAGATCTAGTCATCTAACTATCGTGAACACTTTATCTAATCTTTTGGACTTAGAACTTTTCACGCAATAGACGCTTACTTTTTATGGATCTAAGATCCTCTTACACCTAGCACAGTTTCACCTTTTCACTCATCACCGTGCAGGTTAGACTTCTCTTCCATTCTACATGCGTTGTACGCATGCCATGCTTTTCATGTTCCATTCTGCCACATCCTCATGTGGTCCTTATGTCACACTTCTATTCCATTCTATGGCTATGCTGCCACACCATGCATTATGCACATGTTCTCCTATATCGTAGATTAGACGTACACAGGTGTACACAACCATGTAGTATATAAACCCCAATGCAACGGCCGGAGAACTCCAGTCTAGTTCTCTTGGTCTTTTCCCCACAAAGATCAGAGTAGTCTCTTCTTCCTCCACTTCTCCTCCAAGTCTAAGTGTTTTAGTGCAACCTTTGAGCTTACGCTTTTTGGGTTGTTTCAGCTGGTGCCATTTCTTATAAGTGGTAAGGAGGGCAGTCAAGTGACAGAGATTAAAAGCAGGTTCCCAAGTATTTTTGGACAAGGGGTATTCTTTCCATGCAGTCAGGAACAAGTGGCAGTTGGCTGGGCCTTTGTGGGAGATGATGGCCTCGACTTCGTACTCTTCTTCATTATTTATAACATCAGAAGGAGGAGAAGAGAAGGTGGGGCCATGTGTTTCAGTGGAGTGATAAGGGGAGAGTAATGAGGTGTGGAAGACATCGTGGATCTTCCATGTGGGAGGAAGGCAGAGTCGGTAGGTGAGGGGGGATAGTACCTGTGTGATCTTGAAGGGCCTGTGTCGCTTGGGGGTGAGTTTCCTAGATGGGTAGTGAAGGTGGAGATGAGAGGCTTCTAACCATGCCTTGTTATCCACTTTCCAGGGGGAGAAGCGATAAACTGATCTTGAAGTCATTGCCTTGCAAGCGGAATCATGTGCTGCAAGGGCTTTCTTATGAGCTTCATCAAGGGAGGAGAGGTGATTTTCTAAAGCAGGGAGGAAGGTCTTTCCTAGAGGGGGATAGGAATGAGGTTCATACCCATAGAGGAGAGAGAATGGGGATTTCTTGGTGGCGCTGTGGGGGGCAGAGTTGTGGTGGAATTTGGTGGTGGTAAGGAAAGAGGCCCAGAAGGAGGGGTTGTTGGTGCAGAAGATTTGGAGATAGGCTTCTAGTTCTTGATTGGTCCGCTTGGTTTGTCCATCAGTCTGGGGGTGATAGGTGGTAGAGAGGTGAACATAGTATTTCAGGAGGCAGGCTAGTTCTCTTGCAAAGGTGGAGGCGAACTGTGGGCCACAGTCAGAGATGAGGGTTTCATGGAGGCCAAATCTTTTGAACACATGGTTGAAGAATATTTGTGCAACTCCTGCGGCATCAATGGTTTTGGAGCAAGGAGTAAAAATTACCCCCTTCATAAGGCTGTGGTCTACTATGACCAGAATAGAATCATGAGAGTGGGAGAGAGGGAGATTGGTGATAAGGTCAACAGAGAGTTGTTTGAAGGGAAGAGAGTGGGGGGAGGGGATCGGAGAGAGAGGGGGAACGGTAGGATAAGTGTTCACTTTGTTCTGCTGGCAAACTGCACAGCCATCAATGAAGTGTTTCACAAAAGAGAAGAGACCCAGCCACCAGAAGTCATGTCCAAGGATGGACTTAGTATGAAAGATACCCATGTGACCTGAAAGCGGCAAGGAGTGGATGGAGTGGAGGAGGGTGGAGCAAGCGGTGGGAGGGACATACATATGACCCTTGAAATAAAGATGACCATTGTCAAAGGTCCAATCATTCAGGGAAGCACAGGTGAAGAGGGGAGATCCTTCATCAAGGGCAGCAAGAGCTTTAAGTACAAAGGGGTCCAAGGTGGTGAAGGACTTGATGTGGCATGCAAGGGTGAGGTCAAGGGCATTGATAATGACAGGGTCAGGAAGGATGACACAGTCAATATTGTTGGAGGTATCAACATCATCCTTTTGAGAGAGTGTGTCGGCAGGGCCCATCTGAGAGCCTGGGGTAACAGCCCAGATGATGTTGAAGTCTTGGAGAAAGAGGGCCCATCGGGCTTGATGATGGGAGAGTTTGTGAGGATCTCAGATGTAGGAGAGGTTTTTATGATCCATGATGATGGTGACTGGATGAGGGGTGCCTTGAAGGTAATGTTTC